>JBBPNZ010001003.1:0-11903 GCA_038091195.1 Phylloporus rhodoxanthus
TCCTTCTTCGCGAGCTATCTCCATCATCTTTTCCTCCTGCAGCTTTCTCAGTTTTCTTCGCAGCTTGGTAGCTTCTTCATCAGCTTCTCTCCTGCGACCCTCGACGTCTTTGAGAATGTGTTGCACCTTGAAAATCTCTTTCTGCGCCTCCTCCAATGCGTTCTTGTAGAGCTTCAACTCTTCCCTCAGCCTAGCTGCGTCAGCCTGCGCAAGCGCGAGCTGTGATGATGTAAGAGAGAGCTCCTGCTGCAAGTCGCGCGTCGTCTCCTGTTCCTCTGCCAGCATTCGCATGAGCTCTTTCGCGGTCGGCGCATTTATGGGCCGTTCCTTGGATGATCGAGATGAAGGGGTCTTGGATGACTGTCTGGAACGCTTGCTCGAGGGCGCGGGCGACGGCGGGAGCGTCTTGTCGTAATTTTGGTAGTCGTAATCGGGGGAGGTCCTATGAGGGCTTGAAGGTTGATCGGTCATGGAGGAAAAAAAAAAAGGGACACGCTGCTCACGGGGAGAGCCTGCCTTATTATCTAAATAATTGAGTTGTTCATTGGCGAGTGCATGTTTGCGTTCGGTCGCATGTACAAACAGAAACTTAAACATAAGTATGTGTATAGTAGACCAGTGTTTGAAGTGCCACGGGCGTGCCCGTGGAAAGCCACAAAGCCATGAATGGCGGGGCCATAGCCATGAAACATGGCGGTGGCGGTCGCACGATGTGGCGTGGTTGAAAATATACAATCTTAGGTAGAGTCGGTCTGTCAAAATCGCGTAGACAAAGCCTTGATAGTAGGAAGCGAACGCGTAGACAAGTGACAGTTCTATCGTGAGAACATAGCATCGTCAATAACATCCTCATCATCTGCCTCGCCTTCGGCATCCATTTCAACCAACTCATACAGCTCCAGTTCTTCGTCAAGAGATTTCATGGATATCTTTGAAATAATCTCAATCCATGTTGTATTTGCAAAATCAAACAAGTCTTCGAGGCGAATTTTGTCAATTGGGAGCGTGAAATCTTGGTTGCCATCCATGTCGTCGAGGCTGCTTCGTTCCTGCAACATTTGAGCGATTGACTCCAAAGAGTTGGCCTCTGAATCATCGCCCAAGTCATCTGGTGGCATAAGAGAATGGTCTGCCTCGCTATCGCCAGCCTGAGCCAGGTGAATTGCTATATTGCCACGATTACCTGAATTGGCCGCTTCTAAAGATGACGGAGTGGACACGATTAATGTAGTAGATGGACAAGGGATATCAAAACTTGACATGGGTGCAGGCCCGGGTGGCAATGAACAGGTGTTCGTGTCAATGGGAGTGGATGTACGCGCTGAACTTTTTTCTGTGGATGCTAGGTGCCGTTTCCGTCTAAGGCGTTCGCGAGGGGTCATTTTCAGCACATATTCATTGCGGAGGTGCATCCGCAGCTGGGCAAGATCCAGCATGTGCCGAGGGGCAAGGCGAGAATGGAGTTTTGTCAGAATGGTCCCAAAATTGCTGAACAGTCGCTCGCATGAGGCTGAATTCGCAGATATAGACAAAATGCGAGATGTGAGCCTGTGGAGAGGTTCTTGTGTGATTGAAGCATTCCGTAGGGGTGGAACGTGTGCTAAAGAATAGTAGTCATGGTTCAAGCTGATAACATTTGGATTGGTGGTCACATGAGGGGACAGGTCTGGCAGTGGGGCACTAGTAGTGCCAGCCGGCTCCGAAGGAAAGCGATAAAGATTATTGATATTGAGATAAGGTCACTGTTGAGACTCGGATGGTGGTGCACGATTCCAGCCTTTTTCAATACACATGGTAGCAGCATTGTTATGGATTTCTGAAGGCTGATGTTCACAGTTCTTTAAGTGTCGTACAAGGGTTTCTGGTTGGGCTTGAATCCAAGGACATGTTCCTCAGATATCTTGTGCTTCAAATGTCCATACTGCAGTTATTGCAATGGTCAGTGTTACTTATTACTATTCCATAGACATTCAACAACATACACCAGCTTATGATGTCCACTAGACTTCAAAGCTGAACATGCTCTCCATTTCTCAGTTCAACTTCATCTCGTTCTTGTTCATGAATAATCCTTCTGTCAAAACAGTGCTTGCATGCCACTTTGGCTCGTTTTTCCTTTATATTGGCAAATGCAACAGGTAGGTTACGCTGAAGATCAGGGTGATCATAAAAGTATGATTGATACCACCACCGTTGACTTGGGTTAGTTGTCATGGTGTGACTTGACAGTGGATGGAAGGTGGGAACAAATCTTGAGGTGTATTTTCGTGCACAGAATTGAAGAACATCATGCATTGTGACAACGTGGTGCACATGCCACTCTGGGTAAAGGGTTCATTGGTGACATCGATAACGGCTAAGCTGAGTAGCGAATCCCAGCGATACAAATATCTATGCGATTTTGAAAGAACGCGATGAACCATATTTATACAATGTTGACCACGCCACTTCGTGAGACAGCCACCGCCATGTTCATGGCCCATGGCAAAGCCATGGGCTCGCCGCAAGTGATGGATGTGGCGGGGGTGGCTCGCCCGTGACACTTCAAACACTGTATGTAACCCCACTGTCCCGGCTCCTTACTTAGGGGATCAGTTCGACAAGATCAGTAGGGAAAGAGCGCGTCCCACGACAGACGATCTGACGTGGGGGTTAGAAATCAGTTTGAAACCAGCTCAACTAAGGCCATGTAAGCTCTCCCGGATCGTCCGCACTCGTTGCTCCACCACATCCAGCACCTTGCCCAAATTCGCCACCTCACCCTGTGCAACCCCAATAGGCACCGATGCCAACAGCACCGACACCCCGTCCGCCCTCGTCCGATCTGCCGCCAACTCCTCCCACACATTCGCAATCACACCCTGCAACCACCGCTCCTTTTCTTCCGCCCGCCTGATCTCCTTGCGCCACCCCACCTCCTCCCGATTCCCAACGAGCATCAACGTCCACAAATTACTCAGCGCCAGCAGCACAATCACGAACCACAGAATCATCGTTGACGAAGACTGCTCCCACGCTTCCTTGACGAGCAGCAGCGTACCACACGTGGATCGCTCCACAACGCGGTACGCACCGTCCAATGTGCCATACGCCCACTGCATTTCCCATTGGTTCCGCTCCCGCTGATGCGCCTTGCGCGCGTCCTCGTCAGATATCTGCACATCTGGGCACGCCTCGGCAAGCGGCGTCAGCGGCTCGACGGGGGCAACCGTAGTCGGGTCAAGTCCCTCAGGAACAAACTCGACTTTGTGCTCCTGGATGTACATCCGCATCGCCTTGTCCAAATCCAGATGGTACACCCTCTGTCCCTCGATCGCCGACTTTTCAATCAGACCTGCCGTAGGGATCAGCATGAGACATGCACCGCAACGAGAAACTTACCCTTGAGATAACTATGCCCGGTCCACTCCACCTGTGTCGTCACAATTACACGTGTCGAGATGGAGCTCGCCCACATGAGACAGGTCTGCGTCTTGACAAAAAAGGCACCGCCGCTCGGCGCGTCTGGCATCTTCGTCTTCGTGAGCATCACTACATAATCCTCAAAGTCGCAATGCAGCGCCTCGTCGCGAATCTCGCATTTCGTCTGTTTGAGACCGATGGTATTTGTAATGGGTTTTATATACGACATGTTGCGTTGGAGAAGCTTGGCGTTGTGGCCGATGGATGCCCAATCGGATATCTGTACATCTAAACGAGAGTGAGAGACGAAAGCACACAAGGCAGGTAAAGACGTACTGGTCAACTTCTGATCCACCTTCATAAAGTCTTTGATGAACCCGCTCGCGAACATGAGGTTGTAGATCTTGTTGGGCGTGCCTGGCAAGACAGTCTCGAGCACCATTTCATTGAGGTGAGTCCCATTCTTTGAGCACGCGCAGGAAGTCACTTTGTTCACTTCGATACCGCCATCTTTGGCAGATACCTCCGAAACAGTTATAATAGTGGAAGCTATGTCCCGGTTAGACACGTTCAAACTCTCTGCCGCTAGGCTCTCGTCCGGTCGTGCGCGCCGCCAGATATTAGCGATCACATCATAGGTGGTGTCCCGCGAAAGGAAGGCCGCAAACGTGTATTTGGCTTCACGTGTCGTGATCTGTATGGCATTTGGAATGAGGAACGCGGTCATCTTCTTCTCCAACCCGGTAATCTCATGCATAGGAATAGAAAGCTGTCTTGAGGATCAGTGTGATGCACGCATCCAAACGTCACACGCACGTCAGTGATCCAACCAAATAAATTGGCATGGAAGCAGATACGGTTTTCGGAAATGTACAGCCGACCTTGAGTTAAAATCTCTCGTTGTAGGGTACAACCATAATCTAGCAACACGTTCAGAGTCGCAGAGCTCACGAGAGAGAAGCGGTTCACCTTCAATAAGGTAGTCGCCCTCTGGGATATTCGGAAACAGTTCATGAAAATCTGCGTTGCGTCTATTACTGGTGACGGCGAATCCGGTGACAGGGATGTCTCTGTTATTCAAGTCCAGACCATCGGAAGACGAGGCAGATTCGTCGCCACTCGAGGGAAAGCCATTTCCGTCTGACAAGTCGCTCTTCGTCTGTGGAACCTTTGGAGAGCCCGTTGGAGCTGGAGAGCGCAAATCCTTGCCATTGACAGAGAAATTGGATCCCGAGACACCACGGGACGGGAGAGGGGGTAGTACTTGTGGCACGTTGGACATGGCTGCTCCGGTTGCTGCAACACTTGCTTTGCGCGAACTCGTTGCAGAGCGAACAGATTTGGCGTCGACGTCACTCATAGCGATGAGTTCTTGTAACTGGGATTTCTGAGATACAAACGAAGAGTCGGGGGCTCGAGCAACGCAGTTAAAACTCTCATGAAATTGTCCTCGTGGTGACCAGCTTGTTGGTGGACGTCAATTGGCCGCGTGTCGTGTTACCCTGATCGAACCGCCACTTGCTTTGCGCGAACAATGTTTAACACCTTTGTTCTTGCGCTTTGAACTTTGTTGCAGAGCGAACGAATTGGCATCGTCGCTCATGGTGATGAGTTCTTGTGACTGGGCTTTCTGAGACGCAAACGAAGTCGGAGACTCGACCATTGGAACTGTCATGAAATTCACCTCATGGTGACCAGCTGGTTGGTGGATGTCAATTGGCATGTCTGATCGAGCGGAGGCTGTGGCGCGACAGGCTTGGACGACTTTTTCATGACGGACTTGCCAGAAGGCTGTAGAGTGTTGGAACATGTGATTCTGAAGTTGCCTGAGAAAGATGAGGGACGAGGAGAGCCAAGGGATGAACTTGTATGTAGCAACCAGGGTTACTACAGGCCCACTTTTTTTTTTCCAGATGCAATCTGTGTCCTACATGCTAGAGCGGGAAGGACCATAGGCAAATCTAATTCAATTGCTACTATTAGGTGATTCCATATGGAGACTACTGTAGCTGCCAACGGTCAATGATTCGATGTGATCATCCAAACCGATCATCAGCTCCATCTTCATCCACCACTTCCCACCCTTCCTCCTCTGCGATTTGTTCTGGAAGTCGGCGTGTCCGAGAACGTACGCCTGACGTAGATCCCCCTGCGTCGGTATCCCGTCCCCCGCTCGCCTTGACCACAGCAACACGCCGCCTACCGCGCGTAGGACTCGCCGTCGTCGCTTGCAAGACTTGTGCAAAATCAAGTGGAAACGTAGGGGGTGTCGGAGGTGGTAAATGCGGGGTTGTTTCATGCGAACGGCTGATCAACACGAGGTGAAACAATGAGGAAAGATATAGAAGGTTCACGCACCGACCAAGCTCGCCGCTGCAACACACGGCCCATAGATTTCCGAGGGCGTCTCCCGCTTGTGAGAGGGGTATTTCGACGCTCTGGGTATGAGCGAGGTAGCACACGTTGTACAATAGCATTGCAAAAGCTGTCGTGAATGATGCCTTGGGTTCTGTGAGTGGTACAAGAGTCATCGAGGACGCTGATGTCGATGCTTCAGGCGGCGCAGACGTTGGGAGAGGGGTTTGTAGCGACGGAGGCGACGAAGATGTGGTTGTGCGATGTAATGGGTGTTTCGTTGTCCACCTAGGTACCCGTCAGTACCTCTGTACGCAGGACGAAAAGAGACGTACTTGACCCAACTACCGAATTCCCCGCCTTTTCCAGCGCCGATCCATGGTTGCCCTACTCCATGGTTTTTCCCGCTCCATTCCGTCTCAAAAGGGAGCTTAACACCTAGATAAAATGTCAGCAGCCCTAGGAAATGGATGGTATGTGTAATGACGGCGTTGATGTGATCTGGGGGATAGCCTGAACCGCGTAGTGAGGGCGATGGGTGAGGCGTGCTCTCCCAGACGAAGCAAACACCCACGTTGAATATCCCCCGGCACGGGCAGAATCAGATCACCGATGGTCCATTCACCCTTTGTGCCCGCTCTCCCCCCAATCGGGGGTCGCCCGCCCACTTCGACGACGTGAAAGACCTCAACGAGTTCCTGCACGAGCCCGGAACGCGCACGTGCGAGCGCCGCCGACAGTGCATGCAACTCTTGTGTTTCTTTCGCAGCCAAAGCCTCCAACGAGGGCGCGGGTACGAGACGTGCGGCAGAGAGTGTCCGCCGACGGGCAGCGAGGGACTCGCGTAGCTGGCGCAACCGCTCACGCTCTTCAAGGCACGGGATAGGAAATAAGTAAAAAGAGAGAGAGAGAGACGCACTAGCATCGTTGTCCCGCTTCAGCCTCGCCAAACCCTCTGCAAGCTCCTCGACCCGCTTCTGACAGCTCGCCACCCCAGCCCTGGTGACTCTCGCGCCCTCGATGCCCTTGAGGGCCCGCGTGGCCTTTGCGACCTGTTCATCGCGATCCTTTCCGAAGCGCTGAGTCTGCAAGCGAATGTCGCGTAGACTGTTTCACAGAAGGTGAAAGTTGGGAAGCTGATCGAGGCATGTTCAACGTCGTTTTTACTTACTGGTTCCGTAGACAGTGCTCGCAATAAAACTGGCGTTGTCTGAGCTCACAATTTTTGCATTCCATGGCTACCAGCGACGATCGGAATGTCACTTGGACGGAATTGGAGACGATTAGTATGAGCAACACAAATTCGGATTGTCCCTATTTAGTACAGTACTATACAACTGTTATATACAGCATTGAACAAGACACTCCTCATGCGTCGTCGAACCCCGCATCTCGCGCGCGGTTTACCTTGATCGGGCGCTGTGTCCAGACATCGGCTGGGTCCGCTCTCCGCCACACATATCCTGCCTTGAGTTGGACCTCCCTCATCACCGGACAGTACCGATTCCACGCCTGAATGAGTTCCTTCAGTACCACTTCCTCCGGATCAGTTGATGTCGCCATATGTGACGACGACGACGTGCCAAACTTGGCTGCCTCAAATTCGGCATCATCGAGCTCGGCCCGCTCGGGGCCATCGGCGCCGAGGTCCCCGAGCGTGAGTTGGAACGAACGGAGTCGGTATTCACGGGCGCTGAGGTTTTCTGGGGTTGTAACACTGCCCGTGCTGGGTGGGATCACTTTGAATACACGAACAGACCACAGACGAGGCATCTGTCCGAAGAAATGGGCACCCATACCCAACAACATTTCCTATATAAAGCCGCCCGCTTAGAGTTGAACCAGGCAGACGAATAATAGAGTCACACCTCGCTTGGATCCCCTTCTTTATACATGATCTCGAGTCGTTTGAGACCACTGAAATGGTGGAGGACGGCATAGAGGATTTCATCGTCCCACCAACCGATGAACACGGAGAGGCTCTCGAGATCGGGTCCACCGCCACTCGCTTCAACCTCTTTAAAAGCCTTTTCCAATGCGGCAAGACCCCCTGTGGGGTCTCGTATAGTAAGGTGTTTAATTTGACGTTGCCCAGAGACAACGGACTTGATGGTTGTCAACGGTCCTTGGAAGTGGGTGAGGTTTGGGAGTGCGGCATCGGGCAGGCGGAGCCAGGGTAGATGGTTTCTGATCCGCAGGTTGGTGGTGCGCGGACATTTGGCTAAGAAATCGGCAAATGGGATGATAAATTGGTCATGTGGTTCCGAGATATAGGACTGCCATGATTTTTGAGTGGGGAACTTGACGTCAATAGTATGGATATGAGGAGATGGTACTGGTGCCTGATGAAAAGGGATTGTGGGCTGGGGTACTTGGGGCGTGTGCAAGGCAGCGAGGGCAGCCAAGGCGGGTAATGCTACGACGAAGCCCTGGTGCGCATTGTTTTGTGGCTGGTTGGGAGGAAAACCAGAAAAGTGTTTGTAGATGTAGCATGTCGAATCAAAGCGAATGACACGGAGGTGTTTGCCCTCGCCGAACGCGCGGAGTTCGCGGTGATCACGGCGACTACGTATACCCACAATGGTGAGTTCAGTGATTGGGAGGTCACAAGGGTGGAAATGGGTGGGTTGAGGGCGGAAAGGGGCGGTGCAGTTCTCAATGGCAAGCCTGTCGAGTGCAGGGAAGTGGTGCACAAAGTCGTAAAAGGAGTCGGGGAGGACCATGCTGTTGAAAGTGAGATCCCGGAGGTTCGTAAAGGACTGGGCATGGTTGTACAGGGTGTGTACGACATCTTCTGCAGCCAGAAGGTCGACGGGGTTGGTGATGCCGATATCATCGAGGATGCGTGCTTCATGTGCACGAGTAATGATTCTGTGGATGGAGGAGACCTCGCCCGAGAGGTTCACGATTGCCCTGGCGCGACTGAGCTGCTCGATACTTGCGAGATGTGGGGTCGCTGTGGATATGCCGAGAGTGAGCGCGCGGGTGACAGGTGGTAGGTGGGTGTTGTGCTGTAGAAAGGGATAGTTTCTGACGAACTTGAGGGGGTCGAGCCAGATGATGTGTCTGTACAAGACTCTCGTCCCGAGCGACCTGAAACGCTTGTTCGCGGATACGACGTTGGCGAGGTCTCTGGGGGAGTCGAGTTCTTCAAAGACGCTTATCCACAACTCGTTCGGGATCGTGCTCATCGTGGTGGTTACGAACATCGCTTTGTTTGTGGACTTTGTCATGGCATTTCGCAGGATCCCCCCTCCGCCTCGTCGGGGAGGTCGCCCAGTGACCCTCCGTCGACTCCCTCCAACACCGACACAGCCGAGCGCAGGCAAACAAGAGGACTTCAATGCCCCCCTCCACACCTTCAAGGCATTTGCCATCGCCACCGCCATCGTCATGTCGACCGCAACTGCCTCCGTCGTGGGTGTCATGGCCTATTTGGACATTCACAACGTGAGCATGTCACTGTATCACACTGGCATATGTTGACCGAAATTCACAGACGACAGAGTTTTCCTCGCGTATGCGCACATGGGTATCACAGTCCATGCCACTCCTAAGAGCGAGAATATACCAGTGTCCGACCCCTCGCGATTCAGCTCGTGGTGACCCTATACTCCTTGCACCACAACACGCGTCCTCCACTACTTTCGACCACGATGCGGCTCAACAAAGGCTCGCAGAGGCGTTCGACAAAGGTGGACTGGATGCATGGGCAGAGGTGGCCGCAAGGGAGATGGAGGCCGAGATGGAGGTGGAGCGTGCCCGGAAGCGCACAACCTAGGAGCCTGGGTATTCACCCGTTCTCTCATGGACGGCGAGCTAATCTGTTGGCATGTCGAGTATAAACATGAGCTAACTAATGGATTTCACTCTCTCGTGGCTGTGTAAATACTGGAACCGCCCCGACCATCACCATGGGCAAAGATAAACTAGCTACAAAGAAGGCGACTGCAAAGGCCCAAAAGAAAGCGAAAGCTGCTGAGAAAATTGCACGCAAAGAAGAGAAGAAAGTCACAAAATCCAAACAAAACAAGGATGATCAGGACGACGAAGATCTCGAAGATATCCTCGAAAAGGTGCTTTCTGATCCCATTTACCGCCCCTTCATCAATGTCGTCGTTTCTTTCTAGTAGATAAGACGAGAATGGGAAGCTGCGCATACAGTCACGGAAGAGCTTGTGGAAGGACCTCCGAGCAGACGTGCCAATGCGACTTTGACACCTTGTCCTAATGGGAATCACCTTTGGTGTATCGGCGGCGAGTACTTCAGTGAAGACGGGAAAGCAGTGCGTATGGTGTCCATTATTTCTTGTGCTATCTACCGACATTCCATTATAGCACTTTTACAGTGACATTTTTCGCTATTCTCCCGACAAGGTGTGTCTCAGAACGACCTAGGCTTATATCTCTTCCAATGTTCTCTCGTCACAGGATGAATGGAGAAAATTTGTTTCCCAAACCTGCCCGGGTCCCCGTTCGGCCCATAGTATTGTTGGGTCTCCCGCAAGCGGCGGAAAACTCTATCTCTTTGGTGCGATTCACTTTTGAGTTTGTAATCGTTCCAGTTCATGTGCCGTAGGTGGTGAATTTTCCTCCTTGTATCAAAACAGCTTCCATCACTATCGCGATTTTTGGATTTTTGATATCCCAACACATACCTGGGAAAGAATAGAGACCAAGGTGCGACCGAGTGCGCGCTCAGGTCATCGGTAAGGCGCTGAATCTGCAGTCGTGTTCTGGATCACTCAGTTGCGGCTTTGACAAACAGGATGGCCATGTGGAAACATTTTATCGTCTTGTTTGGCGGATTTTACGATCCTGGATACCGAAGTGGGTGCCATGACATAGTGGCCATGACGTGAACTTTGCTAACGGGCATCCGACACAGCCCAGTACCTCAATGATACATGGATATTTGACACCCAAGAGTACAAATGGCGTCAAATCGAATTCAAAGAATCTGAACGAAAGCCGTCGTATGTGCCCTCCCAGCATCCAAATCTAGTCTTGCTGAAAGATATACTACTAGCCCTCGCAGCGGATTCTCCTTTTTAGCAACACCGGAGGGCATTGTTCTGCACGGTCCGCCAGTTTCATCCTCTAGCACAAAGACAATATGAAAACATGTTGCGCTCTATCTACAGGTGGTTATTGCAAGGAATATACCAAGGGGAAACGGCCCGTTGGCGTCATCCTCGATGACACTTGGTTCCTCAAGTATGTCTCGATCCACACACGCTCAAGTATTGTTATGCAACTGATAATGGATCTAGATTGACCCTCGATGCGACCCTTCCGAACCCACTCGTCCTGAAATGGGAAAAACGTAAAACAGTATCCTCGACACACACGCCGACGCCGCGAGCAGGATGTACGATGGCACTCTGGTCTGCCAAGGGTACAGGGGTGATGTTTGGAGGGGTGACAGATGAAGAACGGGGAGAAGAAGGGCTGGAGAGCGTATTCTGGAATGACCTGTGAGTCGCTGTTGGATTGGCGGAGCCAAACTGTCAAACTGACAAACTTTTGAATGCGAGGTATGGCTACCAGTTGGGTGGCCAAGGTCGATGGACCGTGATGCATCTTAAAAAACCGAAAAAGAAAGGTGGCGGTAAAAAGAAGCAGGTAAAGGAGGGGGGTACGATTGTGTCTATACAAGACCTTGATGACCCCGAGGAGGAAGAACATGGAGAAGAGGGAAGAAAGACACAGGCGAGTCCAGGACCGTGCATTCGTGCGGATGTGTCCTTAGTCTTTATCGCAGACACAATCGCTGGTGGCGACACAATCCACGCTGGAACTCAAACTCGGCGACGGAGTCGATCCAGATGACCCTAACTTGACAAGGCCGATGCCGCGCTACAACGCCATGCTCGCAGTACTTCGGAATACGCTATACATGTCCGTCTCGTCCATCTCGTCCCTATATTGCTCCCGTTTCGTCCTAACGTTCCCGCGCAATCTAGCTACGGTGGTATATTCGAACTTGGTACGCGCGAGTACACGCTGGATGATTTTCATGCGCTCCAGTTGGATAAGTTGGACCACTTCGTATGTCTCAAGCCCAGCGGAATAGTAATTCCGACCGAGGCAGATGAAAGCAGTGATGAAAGTGAAGGGGAAGAAAGTGAGGAAGATGAGGAGGA
>JBBPNZ010001004.1:0-11891 GCA_038091195.1 Phylloporus rhodoxanthus
ACCTGCCTATCATACTACTATGGCGGTCTCACTGAAGCACAGCTCAGGGTGTCTTTCGACATTTTGCTTCAGCAGGATGACCCATCCATGGATTATGACCTCTGGGTCCGAGGATGCCCCACCGTACCAGAAACACTGCGGACTCTGAACGGCATCAACATGAAGTCATCGGAACAATGGCGCGAGCTTCTCTTTCCATTATTCTCCAAAAACAAAGCGACCGTTGATTTTTACCTCTCGAGAGTGGTGTTTCCAAGGGAAGCCAAGGAGTTCCCTTCAAAACTGGCGTGCTCGGGTTGGGATCTGGCAGAAAAACGAGAACGCTTACTGACAGGTGAGTATGATTGGAAGTGCTTGCGCGCTTCTATCCTTCATGGCTAAACAACATGTAAGGCTTCTCGGGGACCAACGATGGCCAATATCTATTACCGCTGCACATTACTCAACGCGACCCCGACCATCAGCGAGGGACAAATGCAAAGGTCCTGTCATATCTCCTGCAACCGGAGAACAATCACTATATGTGCATGACCCATGAGAGTGGAGAACGCAGGACTACAAAAGAATTCCTCACGATGTTGGTTTCCCAGGAACCAGAGATCCGCGTCTTGTTGGATGTTGGTGCACAAATGCTCGAACTCGAAAACTGTCAACTAGCCAGAGCGTGGCTAGACATGAAACCAGATGCCTCTGCTGCCATTTACTTTTCTGAGGACGACGAGTTGATGGTGCTCACACGAGACGGATCCCGTCCACAGCTTCTGCGGTCGTCACCGTTTGGTCAACAACTCGATCAATGCGTCGTGTATCTCGACGATGCTCATACGCGTGGTACTGACATCAAGTTTCCTATGGGATTTCGCGCAGCAGTCACCCTGGGGCCTAAAGTTACGAAAGACCGATTGGCTCAAGGTGTGTAGACTCGATGGCGCTTACGATCCACAATCTAAATATATGCCGATTATAGGTTGCATGCGAATGCGCAAGCTCGGTCATGGTCATTCCGTCATGTTTTTCGCACCTCTTGAGATCGATCTGTGCATCCGTTCCTTGGCGAATAGGCACACAGAGGACGACATCGACACCATGGACATTTTACACTGGGCAATACGCGAAACATGCGATGACATTCATCAGCGGGCGCCTCATTGGGTACAGCAAGGAGCGGACCATAGCTCCCGATATAACGCTTGGTCTGGATTTTGCAAAGACCAATTGAGCCCGAAAGGACTATCAGACATATGGCTCCAGCCAGAAGCCAAGAGCCTGGAAAATCTATATAGTCCCGGCAGCACTTCCGACCTGTTGGTTCCTCTAAACATTCGTCAACGTTGCGAGGAGCTCGGGATCTATTCGCAACGCAACGCAAGCATGGACGAAGAGCAAGAACGGGAGGTTATTCATGAAGCTGAGCGCGAGCGACAAGCAGAACGCCCCCCGCCGGTACCTCCAGCGGTCCATTCAATCCATCAGGATGTCACTACCTTTGTAAGGACGGGCATCATCCCCCAAAACTCCAAAGCCTTTCGTCCAGCTTTTGAGACTCTTGACCCGATGTCTGTAGCTGTGAAGGAGGCACATGTTTGGAGCTCATGTGTGCTGGTAACGACAGACTTTTTGCGGTCTGTCAAGTCGTCGAAAAACGTAGACGACTATTTGCGTCCTGTTCAGTGGATCGTCTCCGGAAAAAGCGCTGGGAGGGAAGTACTGGTCATTTTGAGCCCTCACGAAGCAAACGACTTGTTAACGGTTATCCGGTCGAGCGACAGCATCCACCTCCATTTGTACACACCCCGGGTTCTCAAGTCTATGAAACCATGCGACGATCTCGCCTTGTACAGCATCCCATCAGTTCGCACTGGGTGGATCGCTCCGTCGCTTCTCATGGACCAGTTGAACGTGTTCGCTGGGCAGCTATACCTCAAAGATCTGGGAACATACACCCGTTTATGTCGTTTCCTCTGCGTGTACACAAGGGACCTAGAAGGCGAAGGGGGCATCGAGGTTGAATACAATGGGTTCATCCCGCCTAGGAATCGACCAGCGCACCTGAAAACTGCGCGTTCGTTCCAGATTTCACCCCTACCCTCTGTGAAGGCGTTGATGGGGATGCGCAGGAAAGGCATGCAGTTTTCACTGACGCACATGGGAAAGCTTCTCGACGGGCGGCTACTGTCGGAAGACGATTTTCAGGATGGTGATGATGTGCGTCCTAGCTTCCATTTATTGGGCGACTGAGCATGACCCAAACCTACTGTACAGAACGCCTCTGAATATCAATTGATAGTGGATTGAAGATTGGAATTTATATTTACGTGCTATCTAGTGTTGCCTGTAAAGCGCACAAGTGTATCATGCAGTACATACTAGGAGCAGTTGAGCCAATACTACGAGTATTTGTATCTCACTTATGAAAAAGGTCCAGGCGAGATGAAACAGAATTTTGTTCGCAGAGAAACCATTGCAAGACAATAACGGTCTACCCATTTTTGTCGACAGAAATCTTGGTAATGCTGAACGTCCTGTTTAAAATCAATCATGTGTGATTCTGCGGTTACTGATTAATCTGCTCGATGGGAGTCTAGTACTTACCCTGCAACCCTGAGGGGTCAAGTCATGGAAATGTGCGTCATTTTTGCTCGTACTTATCTTTGGTGCTTGGAGATACAGCGTAATGAGGATCTCGGTATCACCAAGCCCATTTTCAGGAAATGAGCGGATTGCCTGCATTTCATGATCGAATGCACCGGCCCGTTTACCGAGACCGTGAGTTACCTTCCACAGCCTCTAGCCTCGTATCTATTGTCTCTCAGTGGACAGTTGAGCGTGATAAGTATTTCTATCATGTGTCGCAGGTTCTTGAGTTTTATTGTGACTTGGAGAACGGGCGGTGCATCCGGTGTAGGCTAATGTTAGCGAGCACGTGGCTGTGCAGTCTGAAACTTGCAAGCTTGCGCTCAAGACAATTGGAACATTTCATACAGCTATCAGCCCATGATGGCAAACACAAAAAGAACGATCTAGAACTGCGGCTACTCAATCTCACAGTGACTATGGCCGCTCACAAGGCCTATAATACCCAATTAATTACTCTGCACATAGTAATCATGATCTTGCCTACGATATTGAAGTCTGCGTGTGGGTGTTCGTTCCCCTGTGCAACAACTGAGGAACGCAACTAGTACTTGTGCTGGTGGTTTCTTCGACAGGTGCGCCTGAATTTGTGCCTTTTCTCTTTTTTGTTCTCCAGGTGGTGACCGGCTCCGTCCGTTGGCATATCTGCACGGATGTAACGACGAAACACGAGAAAATATTTCTCGCGGATGGCGGCGTACTTCGTTCTACAATTGCCTGTTTTACCGCCACCAAAGCCAAGCGAGAGCATATATAGCGTGATGGAGTAGATGACTTACCATCATTAACGAGTGCGCCAGTCGTATCCCCCTCTCAGCGCTTGCGTTCATCACACACAAATGGACACCATCTCTACTCTGATATCTTTCCTATCTGATGTATTCACGGAATCAAACATGGCGGGGGACCAGCAACCTGTTCAATGCCATTGCATCATTGCATGAACTACTGTATTGTAAGCATCCTTGATTATTCAAAGTTCGTACACTTACGATGGCCTCTGTTTCATGGAAGCTTCGTTCCATATATTGGCTATTGGCGTTTCCATTTCACGATCTCTTTTCATCTCGCCGGCACGAGCAAATGTGCTGGCTGCACCCAAATTAGTTTCGTTTTTGAAGGCTTAGACCTTCCTCTACTCCTATTTCCATCGTACGTGTGGTCCAGGACCTCCTCACTGCAGTCCTTGCGATTTCGATGTTCAAGCTGAGATGGATGGCTATAATACCAGGTCCGAATCACAAAATCCTGGCTTCCTTCCCGTGCGCGCATTGATCTGATGATGCCACTCTCAGGTGGGCATTCTCGCTACTTTAGTTGTATCACGATTTGACGTATATTTAGCCTGAGAAAGTTGTTCAATATTGTATGCGATTTTTATGCACAATGCGGCCGCCATGACTGTAACTGAAGAACCAGTAGAACGGCCCCTTGTTGGTGCAGTGTGCTGCTCTTTGTTCAAGGGACTCCTTTATATTTAGCTTCTTGTCTCTTCGTGTACTGTTGGTTTGTTGCATGTGCTGAGTACTCCCACTCTGGACTTTTTATATTGCTGTAGAGAGCAGGGTAGTCACGGCTTTCCATGAATTCTTTCTCTAAGACTACTTTACATCGAATTCTGAGAATTGGACCACAGACGCACAGCGGAGCACGTCGTGATCATCGTCGCCGCAGCGTCTCGCGGAGTCAAAGATACCAGAAGGCTAATCTGACCTTCTTCTGGTAACAACATCTTCTGTCCTCATCGCCCGGCCCAATCTTTGATTGAGGGAACGACCTGTATAGGAGACGAATGAGAACCTGCGAGTCATAAATCTTGGGTGGCTCAAATCAGCGACATTGGATTGTCGTCGAGCCGCCATCACCCATTACATGAATCCACTGCAGTACAAGTGACAAACTGGACTGACTTGCCTCGAGAATGCCCTGATGAGGATACGAACTATTATCACGTTGATATGGTGGATATGTGGTCGCGGCGTGATTCTCTTTAACATGGTCACTTCCGATCCATGGGAGGAATCCATCGGACGGACAAGGACTTTGTGTAAGTTGAACGAGGAGCATTTACCCTGATCTCAGTGTCTCTGAACATGCTCCTTGATCAGATGTGGCATCCGATGCCAATCTCAACTGCTTACTGATCCAGGTGATCTTGTATGGACACGTTCTACGATTGTACAAACCATTTCCAATGAGCAGCCCTGCCATTGCCAAAGAGACAGTGAGGACGGGGAGTGTAGATACGAAGAAAAACGCTGATAAAACCCATCAACTCTCGAAAGACAGAAGCTTACTACTTACTGCGTGTTGGCCGGACACGAGGACAACTGGCGACCATGTCAGTGGCGGAGCTGTTTCAACCGCGCCGGCTCCGCTCCGAGTCGTAAAAACAAACACCTCAGTGTCAACCGTCACTTGACTTCAATGGCACTGTTCCCATGCCAGCTTGTACTACAGCCCATGATTGGTCTCTTCCGAATAAGCACTGGAACAATTGGGGCACGGCCGTCAGGCTCACTCTATATCCGATGCACCGACTTCGTGCTTCGAGTCGCACCCTCATTTCCCTTTGATAACGGTGTGGGTCCTTCCTGTGTTGTTCGGACTCAGGTCCGCAGCGAATACATGTGTTCTGCCTCTCTTCTTCAACAACCCTGAACACAATCCCGCTCTCATCATTCCTCACTCCCATGGCCAACTCTGTCCTTGACTCTGGGGACTTTTCTACACTCGAATATATCATTACCCACGTCTTTTGTCCCCTCCAGCTCCCCGACGGGAACGATCACAATGTCGGCAACGATCGTTCTCTAGCTGCGACGATTGTCGCTGTTGCCCAGCTTTACCCATTTTGCGCTGGCCAAGCCAATGCACCCGTGTGGAACAGCGTTTTGCGAATGCTGGATAATTTGCGCGCCATTGTCCAGTTTGAAGGCTTGGATAGGTCCCAAACCATTTTTCAGCTCGCTGACATGGATGTTGGAGGTAGGTTTCTCAGCCTCCACAAATATTCCAGGAGCTCACGACCCTAGATGTCCTCGCATTTATGATCAGAACCCAGAATGCAGCAGTCGTCTTCCGACGGCAGAAAAATGTCACCGTCTTCGAGTCGTTTGAATTGTCGCCAAAAGCCGAGGATGTAATGACGGCCCAAGGAAAACTTGTCCGCTCGTTTCCTGGACCAGCCATAGAGATTCCAAATACCGTATTTGATGACGAGGATTTTCTCTCCGAACTCGTAAATTTCCTTGTTCATATGAACGAAGATATTCTGCCAGATGCCGCTGCAACAGCTCGAAAAGCACAGTCTACCGTCCTCGAAATACGCGATACCACCCATCCACGCTATATCACCGAGTTACTTACTGGTATCTTGAGAAGTGTCGGTTGCCCTGCAAACGTCCTTCGGACTGTCAAGCGTGTAGGCGATGATGTCGTTTGGAACAACTCGAAGCTGCCATGGCGGCGATCGTCGCTGTGGCTTCTTATCCGAGTTGTTCTTCAGATGACTTTGGAACGGAGCTCTCTTGGGAAGGCTGCGTACAAGGAGTTTATGTTGTTCTTTATGTGTTGCCTCGGGAAGGAGAGAATGTGTGGCAACCTTTCGAACGATCTACTCCACTTCATCGCAGCTAAAATCAGCCGACGGTTGCAAAAACTCGGCTCTTCCGCGCCAGATTGGCTGTCAAGCATCGCTTTGGAGACATGTACATCCCTCCGATCGATCCTCGAGAAGCGGTGGACACAGGTACAGGCTTCGCAGCTCATATCCCCACCATGGGACCCGTCTGAGCTCGACCTGAGCCGAGACATTCAGCTGTCGCTCCTGAATAGCGGGGACTACATCCGCGACCGTCTCGCTGATTACAGAATCGATCCCATTGACACCGACTTCTGTCCCGGACATCGTCGTCGAGGTTGTCTGGATGACTTCCTTTCTTCTGACGGGGCCTTCTTTGACGACGCGTACCGTGCTGAGCCGCACATCACTTTGTACGATGTCGAGCGGGCGGTGGAGGATCAAATTGATGGTTGGGTTGACCAGATCATCGACAACGATGAAGCTTGCGTCAAGCTAGAGATATTGGCGAACAAATACTCCTCGACTGCACAGCAAAGCTATGAAAACAACCCGGAGCTTCTATCGGTCATGCTGCTGACTGTGATTGAGCTTTGGGTCGCGCTCGACAAAATCACGATCAGGGAGATACCCATGCTCGGAGAGTACTCGCCGGAGATCCCCGCAAGTCTTCTCGAGGAGCTATTGCTTTACAAAGCTGATAGCCTACATCGTCTTCGTCTTGCCCATCAATACCTCTCTCGTCGTCACTTGCAAGCAAACTATGGGTCTGTCTTTTCCGGCAAACCCACTGCGGACAGTTTTGCGGTCCGTTATTACCGAGGATCCTTTCATCTTCAGCATCTCAAAACCCGAATAGAAGAAGCTGCACAGCGAGATGTTGACAAGAAGGTTTCTGACCTTGAGAAAGCTAATGCTCGTCATGCCGATCTTAAGCAGAAATGCATTAATACCGAGCACTCTTCTGCCGTTACTCAGGATGGCCGGGAGTTCCATCCGAAGAAATGCACAAAGTGTCACCTGGAGAAACGACTCAGGAGAATGGATATCGCCGTCTATGAGTGGCCTTTGCCAGTTGGAAACATAGCCGAGGTCGTCTTGTTCGAACTGGATTGTCCGGTGTCTTTCAATATGTGGCGCAATGCCACATTTCTTGTCTTGGTCGATCTTTGCTCGCCATCCCTGAAACCAGAAGATCCCTATATCAAGCTCGACCAATATAACGCACTCAACCCTTACCTTGTCCGGCATCCAAGATCACGTATCTCGCTTAGTTCCGATACCAAACCGTTCGGTGTGACGCATTATAACAGAGTTTGCATCCCGACTACGCAGAAACGGGTTTGCGTTAACAACGGGCTGAAGTTTAGCAGTTTCGATAGCCAAGCTCGCGTTCCCGTCTCCAAGGCACTCGGTCGCGTCAACATCAACAAGTACTGCACGCACCAGCTTCATGATGGTCCCTACCAGAATCTCCAAAAATATGTCAATTCGACTTCCCACACATCGAACGAAGTCATGGCAAACCAGTTTGACTGTCACAGAGATATTTCCATCCATGAATTCGTAGCGTTTGGGCACTTGCGCAGCGGCGGTTCGCTGCAATGGCTCAACATCTTGCGGGAGCTTCGAGGACGATCTTTGACATTCCGTCGTTACGAGGTCCATTCGCTCGTAGCCCAGGCGGTCTCGCAGGTCGGTCCACTTGCCGACGCGGGATGGACGTGGCACCAAGAGATCCAGCAGCCCTCATTTTGTGAAGCCCTCATTGAAGAGCTCGAAAGTCTACTAAGGGATGTGAAGGCCAACTGGCTGGAAGGCGTGACGATGTCCACTATTTCTTTTTTACTTTGTCGTCTCCTTGCCTCGAACCCCACCCTGGCTATCTTGCGGAAAGCTATTGGACTCCTCCGCGCCGTGCGCGAGAGGGTCTTCTCCTGGGTCACAGAATTGTCGAATAAACTCTCAGGGTCATATGAGGATGAGGAGCTTCGTGGGCTTTTGCGGGATACTGCCGCCATTTGTCGAAGCACCTTTAACGTTGATCCTACTATGATTCGAGCGTTTTCTTCCTCTGAAGACCTCGTGATACTACTTGCTTGCTCCATACTCATCCACGATAATACCCCCGGCAAAATTTCTTCCCTCCCTCCGCATTCACAGCTACTTCTTGAGCGAGATCGCCGCCTCTCATTGGCTCTTGAGGGCGTCCTGAGTGACATTATCCAAACTCCCGCAGGCAATCAAGACATTGACCTTGCGGTTGGCAAGGTTTGGCCCTTCTATCGTCCAGGTTCGAGGTGGAGTTCGTTACAGCACTCAAATTCGCGATGGTTCTCGTGTACAACTGCACCGACGGCACGTCAATGCTCACAAAAACTGCATTTCAACCTGCTAGATGGGTCGCTTTTGGTGGATGGGAAGCCACTGGGTAGATTACCCCACGGAATCATGCAGCATCCGCTATACACTCAAATTTTTGCCAAGGTAGGCATATTGTTATTGTCGATGTAATAGAAACCGACTATCTCTACAGCATGTGCTTGATGTCGTACCAGCTGCTCTGCCAGGAATGGATTATTCGACACGAGATGTCATATCTGGGCACCAAGTGAGCATGTTTGAGATGTAGGGTATGATTAGAAACTCACGCGTGATGTCCAGGTGTTCTTTTCTCTCAGAGATGATCATCTTGTGATACGAGCGAAACAAGCGGACGCGTTCAATTCCGAAATACTCGAGCTTGTCCCTCCCGAGAAGCTCGTGGGGGACTTGCCGGCGGTGTTAATCATTGGCCATACTCATTGGTTGAACATCTCCACGTCTGTTTTAGAGATCCGTCCTCTTGAAAAGCTTTGGGAGAGCTCGCCAGAGAATTGGACCATTGATTGTATGCCTGGACAATATCACATGCGCAGGGGACGCGAATTCCTCGTAAACATTCACAGCCTGTCCTGGGCCATGGTGGCGAGCCTCTTGTTACCACTTGAAACCCCGCAAAATCTCCTCGTTACCTATTCCCCAGTTGACCTCTACCAATCTTCGTCGTTATTGCGGTTCTCTGTCGTCTTACCCCGTTACGGGCTATCCTTTTTCGTTGACGAAGATGGGGACCTGCAGTCTCACAATATCCGGAACATGGTCTATGACAAAAATCAATCGATTGGGACGATGTTTGGCTTAGTCAACCAACTGGTGCTTCGGCCAAAGTCAAGAAACGTCAGAGGCGACGAACTCGTTCCCCGATGTGTTCTTATACCTGAAGGTGACATATCCTTCCAGAAGGACGATCATCATGTCCGCGTTGAGATTGATACTCGGGATCGCCCTCGAATCACTTATCAGACCTATAGGGTCGATACCGATCTGGGTTGCTTGACTGGGAACGTCAGCTTGACAAACAAGCTGTACTGTGCTTACCTGCACGCTCTGACGAGCGGGTCTGGCACCGATACACTTACAGGCAGATTGGGTACGGAGGAAGCGTTGTCTCTACTCCGCTCAGCCAATTGCTGGTCAATCATGAAGCTTAGTTCCCGCGACGCGGAGCTGCTGGGCTTGATCGCGTCCTTGTGTCCATCGCGCACATGGTACCCCGAGCAGCTCAGGTGCATGCAGAAGGTGGAATGGCTTAGTCTCCCTGCGGGTGCCCAGCACCATGAATTATACATTCTCGCCAATGGGATCAAGGACCATTGTGAAAGGCTCCAGCTATTCCACGAGAGCCAACCAAGTTCTCTATTCGAATCATTCCCAGTCCGGGATCATCACCTGCTGAATCGCAGTGCCCTACGGGCTGCGTATCTATTTCCATCCGAGTTCGCGGGGGTACCTTCCGGGACAGATTGCGATGTGAAGTACCCGGGCAGAGACGTAGTGGGCTCTGACTCGGGAGAGCATCGTGCTTATACAGCGGCGAGCATCATTCACCACCGAGCTGGATGTGCGACAGGCGCGATCAAGAACATGATGAAATTATGGGGGAGCGCGACTGTATCAGGTTCGGCTCCTTTGTCGTTGCAGTATGACCGCTCGTGGTTACACCCAGATCTTCCGTCAATGTGGCTTGAGGCTTACAACCTCCTACGGAAGAGCAATGAAGGGAAATGGATTCAGCTGTTCTTCTCCCTCCCCGCTATGGCATATGCCTCGTCGGCTTTTAGCGACCTGGTCCCCACGTTTGTAGCGTTTGCGATAGAGGACGTCTTTCGTTTGGAGGATCCACCGAACTCTGATTCTTACAATCTCTCTGAAGGGTATTCTCCATCACAAGATGTCTTGCGCACTTATGTTGCCAGTTGCGCCTACCCCTTTGAGCGTAGCCCTGAAAGCACCGAACTTGCAAAACCTGGCGAGAGTTTCAACGACTTGCGCAAACGTCAACACCAGCTGTATAGCAAGAGACTAGGGTCGGACGCCGATGCAACGATTCGCCAACTGCTCAATGCTTGGCCCGAAACTCCGCAATGCCTCCTGGATCCCGACCTATATGATGTGGCGAGCTTCACGCTAAACATTGAGAACCACTTCTCCAGTTGTTATCGCAACCTGAAGCTTAGGCAGCACCTCATTCGTGTTCAGAGCCTTTTGAAAGGCGTACGCTCCGAGGTTATCCCGAATATTCAATATTCATTCCATCCCTCGCAAAACATTCCCTCCCGGGTCTCCGGGTCAACTACAGTGCACCAGCTACTCTCCAGGCCTGCGCCATCAATACGAGCTCATGATAAATTGCCTCAGTATTTCGTCAAGGGTCGGAATACCTCGTCTCTCAATTCTGCGCCGTTGCACCAGTTGATCTCTATGGTTGAAGCAGACGCAAGAAACCTATTTCAGGTCAAGTATGCATCAGCCCTTCGCACCAGTGCCTTGAGCCTTGAGAATGAGAAGTTTCTTGTACACAGAACGACAAAAATACCTACCCTTAAGAGACTCAAGAAGCACTATGCTGACTGCCGAGCTAGATATGCTCAAGCTCTGGAACATCTCAAGCGCAGTCTAGGTCCCAAGGATCACGCTGAACGTGCTCTCGAACAGTCTGGTCAATGGCCACGCGTCACCGCGCATGCTCTTTTCCGGATTCTCGCCTTGAACTCGCCGATCGTCCTTTCTAGTGATTGGAAAATGTGCCTCACAAGGCTGGCGTTGCTCGTGCTTGAACTTCAACGTGCTCGAAGGCTGCTTCGACTCTTCCTGGACGACCTTCATGAAGAGTTTCTCAAGGAATCTGAGAACGAAGGTTGTGACGGATGGGCTGCCGATGAGTATCCGGATTGGCTATTAATTCAGGTATGTTTTCCGTGTCATGGATGCAGACGGCCTGCTGAATTTATACATCTTCTCCGTGTCAGCTCCAAGGCAACTTTTTGATCCGTCGCGTCCAGGTAGACGTTGCCAACGAGATGATATCACCTCGCTCTGGCAAGAATACGGCCATGCAACTCAATATGGGCGAAGGGAAATCATCCGTGATCGTACCCCTTTCTGCTGCTGTTCTCGCCAATGAAGATCAAGTAGTCCGTGTCATCGTCCCAAAGGCATTGACATCCCAGATGTTTCAGCTCCTTGTGGATCGCCTTGGTGGACTCACCAACAGGCGAATATACTTCCTCCCATTCTCTCGTTCTGTCGAAGCGACTCCTGAACGAATAACCATCTTCCGCGAGATTGTGGC
>JBBPNZ010001005.1:0-11890 GCA_038091195.1 Phylloporus rhodoxanthus
AAGTGTCCCAATGACATGTCATTTTGAAATGGTTATATCTCAATCCCATGGCAACCAAATCACATGACTAAGAGCTCATCTTCAGAGCAAGGGTTATGGCTATTGATGACCATGCAAGAATAAGAGCTAATATATTTTGGTTCTTTTGCAAATGTCAAGTCTTTCCAAAATGCCCCAATATTGGGACACTTATTTGAGCCACTGTAGCTCCACCACTGGATCTTGTTGAAGGAGAAGAAGAGGATGAAATTGAGAAGATCTTACACCACTGTGGTGCTCCGTCGGCACACATGTACTTGATCCAATAGAAAGGGTACATAGCCGAAGACGACTCATGGCTAGCTGAATGGGACTTCAAACATATGAAGTCTGCCCTTTAGAAGTATAAAAAGCTCCACCCATCCATCTTCTCCCCTTGTCCTCCTTCTTCTCATTCCCCCATCACTTGCAAAAGCTCAAAAACATGACTTCTCCCTCCTTGCCTACTATCGATGAACATGCCATGACCACTTCCCTTCAGTTTTCACCTATTATCCCAGTCTCTACTCTCATGGACCAGAACCTTGCCTTTGCCCACAATATTTTATTCACCATTCAACATTCCATTGAATCCCTCATATTGGAACTCACCTCTTCCATCGTTGCTGACACTGGTTGGTTGACCTCCCCTCCCCTGGCTTACACTGCTCTTGGACCCCATACTATTATAGAATTCATAGACTCCCCTTCTAAGGGAAACTCTCCTGTCCCTGTTCCTCCTTGTTTGATTTCCAGAATAGCTTCTCCTCCTCCAGTGCAATCTGTACATACCCCACTTCATGCCAAATGACTCAAGGACACTCTGATGACTTGAGAACTCAGAGCCCTTGATGGCAATCTCCATGACCCCCATCTAGCAGCCCAAATCAATGCTTACTGTGACATGGACTTTGCCCTCCTTGTGCTGTATAAAGCCTATCTGGCCAACAAGGGACTCTCCTCAGCCATTGCATATGGCTCTACCCACCTTGAAGTCACCACCCTTTGTGACATCTTCTGCCACACACAGGACTCTACTTGCAACAAGCCCCTCATTGCAATGTATCAACTGGGTATGCTAGATTTCCTCATCGACCTTAGTCAATACCTCAGAGAATGTGCTGAACAGTTCCTGCAAACCCCCTCTACATCCTTCTCTTCCTGAACTCTAATAAGGAAGCTGCCCTCTTCACTACCGAAATGAACTACTAGAACCTGCCCAATCCCCCATTGACTAGAGACCACCCTGATTGACACAGAGCCTGTTACCAATGTCACCACCTTGGACACCTTCATGTTCAATGTCTCATATACCAATGCCCAACTTGCCTCAATTGAGTCCTTGGCCACTCTCAATGGTCCTGTCCCCTCCATTGGGTTCCTCCTCTTTGGACTTTCTTTTTGTCATCTACTTTGTCATCTTCCTCTTGGTTGTCTCATTCTTCTGGTCCTGGTCCATTTTGCCCTCACCACCATGGCTCTGCCCACATGCATTCCACTTGGGGACCCCTTGTCATTGCCCTTTTTCACTGCCACCTACAGACTACAACAATGATGACTACTTTTATGATGCTGTCACTGATGCTAATATGACCAGGTCCCCTGGCACTTCTTACAGGATGTTCTAGTTCCTTGTTGCTGTCTTGGACATGAGCTGGAGGTAATGTTATAATTCACCCCTATTCATTTCCTTTTTTTTTGGACTTTCTTTTCTTTTCACATGATTACTCATCACTATTAGTTCTTTATCTGATTCATCGGACTTCCACACCACTTGCCTTGTAATCATGCTTACTTCCCTTATTGTTCCATGCGATTCCATCACATTCCTCTCTATTATCATTACTTACTATGTTTTCTGCTTGATCTGCTCTGAACTCTGCTAGCTTAGGTATATACTGTAAGACCATTGCCTTATCATATGTTCCCCTCTAAGCTAGGTCTTATCTTTGTACTGCACACTTGCCAATACAGATTCCTTTCTTTCTTATTATTCTTGCAAGTCTCCACCTGTACTTTGAATGGAAAGTCTACTGTCCTAGAAAGCCCCTATGGACCTCTTGTCCCTTGTTGCTCTAGGAAGACCCTACAAGCCCTCCTTGCTGACAACTGTCAAGTGAACCCTTGACCCTATAACATAGAGATCCTCATTATACATGAGAAGCCCTCACTGTACCCTTGTTCACATCACAGAGGTCATGTGCATGCCCTACCCAGGACTACACATAACAGTGAGGACATCCTCTGCATAGAAGCAGTTGGTGGGGTAGTTTGTCATCATCAGATGTAGGCACCTTTTCATAAATGATAGCAAGTGTTGCACAAGCAATAAATTTTGTATTATTAAAAAGATAGGGACACTTTAGTACAAATGTGACAGAGGGGTGACATGCTGGAGAAATTCTCATCCAGGATGGTGATGTGTGAAAAAGGAAAAAAAAAAAATTTGGTATAACAGCAGCATGCTGCATTGACACTTTATTGGCACCAGATCAGCACCATTGATGTGCTGACATAGCCAGGTCACATGACAGCATTGCACAGAGGGACTCTGTTATGCTTAGTCCTGAGTAGGGCATAAATGTAACCTCTGTAATGAAGATGAAGAGTATGGTGTGGTCTTTACATGTACAATGGAGATTCCTATCATGAAGCATAGGGTCAAGGGTTCATTCAACTGATGTTGATGAAGAGAGCTTGTAGGGTCTTTTTAGAGTGATGAAGGACAAGGGGTTCATAGGGGCTTTCTAGGACAGCAGACTTCCCATTTAGAGTATAGGTGGAAACTCACAAAGACAAGAAGGAAGAAAGGAACTGTATTAGGCAAATGCACAGTATAGAGGTAAGACCTAGCTTAGAGGGGACATATAGTAAGATGACAGTCTTATATATCTAAGCTAGCAATGTTTAGGGCAGGTCAAAAAGCAGACATAATAAGTGACAATGACAAAAAAGAATGAGATGGAATCATATGGAATGATGAGGGAAGTAAGCATGATTATGAAGCAAGTGATGTGGGAGTCTGATATGTAGGTCAGACAAAAGACTAAATGAGAATGAGTAATTGTGGAAAAGAAAAGACAAGTCTGAAGAAATGAAATGAATAGGGGCAAATCATAACATTACCCCTGGTGTATGTCTGAGATAGTGATGAGGAACTAGAACATCCCATAGGAGAGACCTGAAGACTTGGTCATGTTGGTGTTGGTGATGGCATTAAAAGGGTCATCATTATAATCACTGGGTGGTGGCGAGTAGTGACAAGGAGGACCACAAGTGGGGTGCATGTGGGCAGTGTGGCAATAAGGGGGATGAGAGGGACTAGGACAGGAGAAATGAGATGACTGAGACAAAGAGGGTGATGTAGACAAAAAGAAAGCCTAGGGGGGAATGCAATGGAGGGAACACACATATTGAGCATGACTAGGAGCCCAGTTAAGACATGTGGGGCATTGATCAACCAAACAATGAATGCAAAGATGGCCAAGACAATGGCATTGATAACAAGCTTTGTACCAATTAGGGTGGTCTCTAGTCAAAAGAGAGTTGGGTGGGTCCTGGTCACACATTTCAGTAGTGAAGAGAGCAGCTTTTTTGTCAGAGTTCAAGGGAGAGGAAGACATGGAGGGGGTCATTGGGAATTGTTCAGTGCACTCCTTTAGGTATTGGTTCAGATTAATGAGGAAATCAAGCATGTCTAACTGGTACATGGCAATGAGAAGTTCATTGTGAGTGGAGTTCCATGCGTGATGAGAGATATCATGGAGGGTGATGACTTCCAGGTGGGTGGAGTTATATGTGACAGTGGAGGAAAGTCCTTTATTGGCAAGGTACACCTTGTACAATGCAAGGAGGGCTGAATCCATGTTGCAGTAGGCATCAATCTAGGTAGTGAGATGGGGGTCATGAAGGTTACATACTGTCTAGAGCTCTAAGTTCTCAGGTTGTTGGGGTGTTCTTAAGTCATTCCACATGGAATGGAATGTGCACAGATCGCACTGGGAGAGGAGAAGCTATTCTAGAAAGTAAATGAGGAGAAGGAACAGGGACAGGAGAACCTTTTTTGGAAGAGTACAGTATCTATGGGGGTCGTTGGACATGGGGGAATCAACAAACTTAATAATGGTATGAGGTCCAAGAGCAGCATAGGCTGGAGGGGGTAAGGTTAACCACCCAGCATTGGTGATGGTGAAGGAGGCAAGTTCTGTTATAAGAGATTTAACAGAGTGATGGGTAGCAAGTAAGGCATTGTGGGCAAGGGCAAGGTTGTGGTCTATGAAAGTGGAAACTGGGATAGTAGGTGAAAATTGAGGGGAAAGGGTCATAGTATGTTTATCATTGGAGAGCAAAGAAGGCAAAGTCATGTTTTTGTCTTTTTCTTTGGGTGAGAAGAGGGAATAAGGGAGAAGATGGACAGGTGGAGGTCTTTATACTCCTGGAGGGCAGACTTTGCATGTTTGAAGTCCCACTTGGCTAGCCACAAGTTGTTCTTGGCAGTGTATCCTTTTCAATGGATCAGGTACATGTGTGCCAACAGAGCACCATGGTGGCATAAGATCTTTTGATCTCATATTCTTCTTTCCCTTTTATTAGATCCAGAGGTGGAGCTGGGAATTTTGGTCCATGAATGGTATTCTCACAGTAGGGCATAGGAAGAGAAGCATGAAACACTAGATGGATCTTTTATGTCTTTGAGAGTTGGAGTTGGTAGGTAATGGGTGATAAGACTTTAGTGATGGAGAAAGGGCCTTCTCATTTCAGGGTGGATTTGAGGTTGGCAATGGAGCACTTGAGGTTTTTCACCTCAAGCCAGACCTTGTCTCCTTTGGTGAAAGGAGTGAAGCCATGGCAATTTCAAGAAGCCATAACTTGGTGAGTGAGTTTGTGTGAGGCGAGGGCTTCATTTCATGTGGTGGTAAGGGCTTTGATATGGCTTTTGACTGTAGGGAAATCAGTAACAGGGATTACTATAAGGAGAGCACAAGATTCATATCCCATCATGAGATAGAATGGAGATTGGTTCATGATGGAGTGAGGGTGGTGATTGTGGGTGAATTTCACATGGGGAATCAATTCAGACCACAAGGTGGGGTTTGAGCTGCAAAGAATCCGAAGGTAGGTTTTGACTTTTTGGTTTATGTGTTCTGTTTCTTCATCAGTCTGAGAGTGGTACACAGTAGAAAGAGAGAGGTCATAGTTGAGCATCTTCCCAAGCTCTTTGGTGAAGGACAATGCAAATTGTGGGCCATGATCAGAGATAATCTTATTGTATAGCCCAAAGTGGAGGTAGACTTTGTGGAAAAAGAGTGCAGTGACTTCTTCTGTGGTGATGGTTTTCTTAGTGGGGCAAAGAATTACCCACTTCATAAGCCCATGATTGACCATGACAAAAAAGGAATCAAAGTTAGCAGAGATAGGGAGATCTGTAATGAGGTCACATGAGATCTGTTGAAATGGGCAGGTGCAGGGTGACCTGATCAGAGTGAGAGGTGGGACAGTGGGATGGGTGTTGGACTTGTTTTTGTGGCAGGTGGCACATCCCTCAATGTACTTTTATATAAACTGAGCAAGGCTAGGCCACCAGAACTCCTTAGCAATGAACTGAGCAAGACTGGGCCACCAGAACTCCTTAGTAATGAGCTGACAGGTTTTCTAGTAACCAGGATGGCTAGTGGTTTTATGGTTATGACAATGGGAGACGATGGAGTAATGAAGGAAGTTGGTTGGAGGAATGTAAACACATTCCCTATAGATAAGGACACCATGGTCATGCTTTCAATCTGACAGATGGGAGTGAAATACAGCAGAAATGTTGGGCTCTAGGCTAGACTGGAGGTAGCAGCAGACAAAAGGGTCATCCTTTGACATAATGAAGATATAATCATGGAGGATGGTGTCGATGATGTTGATGAACAGGGAATCTGGGAGAAGAACAGTGTTGTCATTGTCTATTTCTAATGTAAGAAGGTCAGGACAATGAGTGAGAGCATCGGGACCCACAAGGAGTTTTCCTGGAACATGGATCATTTTGAGATCAAAGCCCATAAGGTCAAGAAGCCAATGAGCTTGTCAACAATTGAGTTTCTGGGCTTAATGGAAGTATGTCAAGTTCTTATGATTGGTGAAAACCTGAATCAGGAAAGGGGAACCATGGAGATACTATCTCTATGTCTTCAAAGTGCAGATGACTATGAGAAGTTTGTGGTCATATATAGATATTGTAGTTTCATTCTACAGGAATGAATGACTGGAAGAGATAAGAACAAGGATGCCAATTGCCATTGACATCAGTTTGGAGAAGAATGATGCTAGAGGCATTCCAAGATGCATCTGTGATGATGGAGAATGGCTTCGAGAAGTTAGGGAGATACAAAACAGGCTTTGAAAGGAAGAGTCCTTTGAGATGGTTGAAGGCTTGTTGACAAACAGAGGTCCAGTTCCAGTGGTGGTCTTTCTTGGTCAGATCTAAGATAGGGTGAGCTATGTATGGCAGAATAGTTGGGGATGAACTGATGGTAGCAGTTGATGAAGCCAAGGAAGAATCTTACATCCTTAACTTTGGATGGGGTCAGCCAAGAAGCAATGCCATTAAGTTTGATGGAGTCCATCACAAGTTGTTCTGGTCTGATAATCATTCCTAGGTATTTAACCTTAGGGACGGTGAAGTTGCATTTCTTCAGTTTGAGATGGAGATCAAGTTTGGTCATGCATTGCAGGACATGGTGGGTATGTTTGGCATGAGTTTTCTTGTTAGGGGAGAAGATAAGGAGGTTGTCCATATAGATAACAAGCCATCCTTTTGTAATCATGTTATGGAATGAGTCATTTATGAATTATTGAAATATGGTGGGAGAGTTATTGAGGCTAAAGAACATGATGGTTGGCTTAAAGAGCCCTTTGTGCATGATAAACATGGCCTTCCATTGGTGTCTGTCTTTGATTCAGATGTTGGTATTCCTAGCAGACATCAAATTTGGTAAAGACCTTGGCATCTTTGAGTCTGTTGATGAGGTTAGAGATTAGTAGGAGGGGGTAAGTGTCATGAATGGTGTGTTTGTTCAGGTAGTGGTAGTCTTGAAAAGGATGGAGTTTCCCATCTTTCTTCTTGACAAAAAAGAAAAGAGAGGCTTGTGAGGAATTGAAAGGGTGAATTTTTCTGAAGGTGAGGTTCTTTTCGAGGAAGGCTTCTATCACCTTTTGTTCATCTGGGGAGAGGGGATAAACCTTGTAAATTTTCAGGATAAAGGAGTCATCTACAGTAGGTTGATCTCATGGTTGTAGGGCTGGGATGGGGGAACATGGTCAGCTGATTATTTTATGAATACATGAGTGAAGTTGGCATATTCCAATGGGAGGGTGGTCTTTGGTTTGACTTGTTCCTGAGCAATAGCAAGGTCTATGGCAATTGTAAGTTTTTTAACAACTAGGTTAGACAGTAGATAGCAGGAATATCTGCAAATAATCCAGTTGATGCGACAGTTGTGAAGGAAGAAATCTAGATAATGTTTTGGAGTAGCATAGTCTGGGGATCCATGGTCAAAATAGTTGAAGAACTGTTCATGTTGAATGGGGTCAACATTGATGTGGCAGATGATGCATGGGGTGACCTTTTTGAAGAAGGAGTTGTATCATTTGGTGTCAGTAGCATGGGCAGAGTAGAGATCCTTTGATTAATTGCAGGATTCAGGAATATCGATAGCTTAATGAACCCAGTCAATAGATAAGTTTGTAGCATGGAGCCAGGGGGTTCCAAGGATAATATTGTTATGTCCACAGGACATAACGTGGAAGAGATGCTGTTGGGTAATACCTTTGATGTTGGTGAACATGATATGTATATGTGTAACAGATTTCTCCATTCTTGTTTGTGGTGCTATCCATGTTTCAAACATGGATGGGGACAACAAGTTTGTCAAGGAGGAGACAATGTTTTCTGGTGAATTGCCAGTTAATACAAGAGATGTTGGCACCAGAGTTGACAAGGGCATAGGGTATCTATGACTTTTAACATGTGTGAGGGGGTAACTAGTTGCAAAGGAATCCTCATAGATTTAGAAGACAAGGATACAAGTACAGGGGCACACATTACAAGAGGAGTACTCTGTGTAAAGGGGGTACTCTGTTTTAAAAATCCTTGGTGGCAGCAAAAGAAACTCTAGCTACTCCTTCAGGTTCTTCTTTGTTATCATCCTCAATCTCTTTAAGCTTGGGGATGTCTTGGGTTTTCTTGACTCAGTGCACTTTCAGCTTTGTCTTGGAGAATATGGGACATTCATTGCTTATGTGGCCTCCTTTCTAACAATGGAAACAGAGGTTGTTAGTGAGAAAATGTTTTTGTTCCTCAGTAGTCATCTCTGGAATATGGATGGCATTAATGTTCATGGCATTGGGGTTGTGGAAAGAGAAGGCAGTGGGGGAGGCAAAGGAATGGAATGTTTGATAGGTAGGTCAGGCATTCCTTTGAGTGATTTTATTGGCACAATCCCATTGATTCTGAAAATGGATGGCTTTTCAAACCATACTGCAGTAGTGGAGGGGACAGTGTCCATGGAGATGATTCATCACATGAGGGCGGAAGAGATAGCAGCAGAAAAGTAACCAATGAGGACATTGTTATTGGTGATGGATATGAGGGCAGCTTTGCTCTGGAACTCTGATAGAGGAAGGTCTTATTAAATGACTTGACAAAGATGTTAATCATTCCAAAGTTGACAGTCATGCCAGAGATGGCTTTCTGTCAGAAGGTGTTGGCCCATGTGAGTACAAAGCTCTTGGTTATATATAAGAGTGCAAAAGTGATCTTCTTGGCATCATCTTTATAGACATCTTTGTTTACTTTGAGGTAAACAAGGATGGTGTTTAGCCATTGCATGGTTTTGTCATAGGAACTGTTAAAAGAGTTGGGGGTGTCAAGGCAGAGTTCAATGGGTTTTGAAGGAAACAACATTGGATGTGGTAAAAGTCCAAGAATAGGCAGAGGAAAAGATGGGAGATCTGTGAGGGTAAAAGAGGGACAGGGATTGTTGAAGGCAGTGAAGGTAGGATGGAGAGCATTGACCATTAAGTTAGAAAGCATATGGGAAAGGCAAGTAGTATCTTCCTTGGTGGGGATATTGATGTCTTCATTAAAGATGTCAGTGGATGCAGAGTGGTGGCTGTTAGTGGGGAAAGAGAGGGCATCTTCTTCTGGTTCTGGGTTCTGTGGGCAAAGTCCCCAATAGGAGGACGAGGACACAGGTAGATGTGAAATGGTTGTGGTCAGACAATAGTGGTTGCCATGAAGAATGAAGCTAGGTTTTTTGTTACACTTAGTCCTGGGTAGAGTATAAATGTGACCTTTGTGACAAAGATGAAGGGTACAGTGTGGTCTTCACACATACAGTATGATGGAGGTCCCTATCATGAAGCATAGGGTCAAGGGTTTGTTCAACTAACATTGATGAATGAAGCTCATAGGGTCTTTCTAGAGTGATAAAGGACAAGGGGTCCATAGGGGCTTCCTAGGATAGCAGACTTTCTGTTCAGAGTATGAGTGGAGACTCACAAAGACAAGGAGGAAGAAATGAACTGTATTGGGCAAATACACAGTACAGAGGTAAGACCTAGCTTAAAGGGGATGTATAGTAAGATGACAGTCTTATATATCTAAGATAGCGATGTTTAGGGCAGGTCAAGAAGCAGACATAGTAAATGACAATAACAAAGAAGAATGTGATGGAATCATAAAGTTTCTGTTGGTGCAAGTTTTCTTGTTATCTTTAAGCTGTTTTCTTAAGGTTGCTAATAAAGCCTATTGGTTAGGCTAGGGTTGAGCATCTATCATGAGTGCAAGTTCTTCTTGCCCTCTCTGAATCTGCTTTCTTAACTCCTTGATCAAGCCATCATTGTTACAATTTATCTTCTCTTTCATCGGCTCATCTTGTTCGTCTTCTCTTCTTACCTTGACAATTGGCTAGGTGATCGTCGCTACCATCACTCCGCCTTTCTTTTGATCACCGGACCTATCTCATTCACCTTGATCCGACTACCGTGTGAGACTTCTCCCTCTTCTGCTCTTCGACGTCCCGTTCTCTCTCACGACGGCTAACCTTACCCGCGTTCCACGACGTTTGTCGTTATTCTTTTCCTTTCTCGTTCTCATTTCCTTTCTTGATTTCTTGGTCTGTGCACAAGGTAGACACATATAAATACCTTATTTTTATCTCGAGTACTTTAGTCTTGAACTACGCAATACTAGCGTATTATCAAGTCCCATCCTTGCGACTTTTCCTAAGTCGAACTCTAGTCTTTGTCTCGTTCAAGGCATCCCCTTGATTGATCCTTGTCTTAGTCTCGTTCCAGGAAATCCCTGAACGACCCTCGTCCTCGTCTTCGCTCAAGGAATCCCCTTGACCGAATCCTCGTCCTCCTCGTTATCTCTTGAGTTGGTCTCTTCGTGAGTATCACTCGAGTCAGCACGTTTAGGAGCTTCGCCCAGCGTATACGCTACGCGTAACAATCATTGGGTGTCTGTTGGAACCTAGATCTGCTCTTTTATTTCTCCAATTACCTATGTTTTTTGACTTATTTCAGCATATACATACAGTACTATATATCTATGATAGGTCAACCAGTTTGCCTATGGCTCTGGTGTTTGGTAGTGTGCATGACATAGATTAGTCAGTGCATGGTGGTAGTCTGTCTGCCTGCTCTGTGGCTCTGGCAATAGATAATGTTGATATACATAGTGTACATGATGTGAATTAGTCCACATATGTATAATAGTAGTAGCAGTGTCTGCTTTTTGCTCTGCAGCTTTGGTATTGGGTAGTGTTGACATAGTACATGTGATGTGGATTAGTCAGTGTGTAATCATAGTCTGTTTGCCTATAGCTCCATGGCTTTGGTGTTGGGTAGTGTTAATGTAATTTTGTGTGACATTGATTAGTCAACATGTTGGTCCATGATGGTGGTTGGTCGAGTCAGTAGGTGATGTATACTGCTCATTATTGCCAGGGGTTACCCAGTGGAGGTTGTCCATTTGATTGAGATATAAGAGACACAACGCCCCCTTCTCCCATTGGACTAATAGGTCATTATGGTTGATTTTCATACTGTAGAGTCATTCAGGTGCATAGTTTAATAGCCCTACTAGATCTTGTTGGGTTATGTCCATATGCAAGTGACTTTGTTTGGGTGTGGTGGTGTTTGCTTGTCATCATGGATTGGGTCTGCATGAAGGTGAGAACAGGACATGTTTGGGTGGATCTGGGTAATGACCAGTTTGTGTATAATGTAGCAAAATGAGTAAATACAGATTGTCAAGCCTTTTCTTTTAATAATGAGGCTGTTTTTCATTGGGTCTCTTGTCTGCTATGTCAGGCAGGGCTCATAACCTGTTAGGGAACACAAGGCGTAGAACTAATGAGGGAACAGAGTGAACTCCAGTTGGGTATAAGGAGACTGGAGGGAAAACAGGAAACTGAGACATATGTATGCATAGCATATCATCTGAGTGTACCAAAAAAGGAAATTAGAAATAAACAATACTATGAATGGGCTGATCTCCAACAATGATGAAGCTGTGACATGATTAGTCTTGAGATGTTCTAATAGTGCTTAGAGACATCAGGAATTTCCACACTATAGAATATCTGGAGACTTTTATCTGAGGGCTACTATCATTGTCCCATACATAGGTCATAGCTTTGGCAGCAAACTAGCACTTTCCCTTAGTTAAGACCCTAGCTAATGATAGGACTAGGCCAGACTGGAAGAGCTAGAAAATGCTAATGGGAGATAATGGGGAAGAGAGTGGGAGTGCTAGCCTCAGCTAGAGGATATGGGAGGGGAGAGGGTGATAATGAGGGGGGGAGAGGGTGATGATGGGTGG
>JBBPNZ010001006.1:0-11887 GCA_038091195.1 Phylloporus rhodoxanthus
GCGCTGCAGCCGCGTTCTCGAAATCAACGCTCGGGTGTTTAAACATCTCCTCGTAGAACCGAGTAACCACCTGATGCGCAATCGCATCGTCCACCCTCCACAGCGTCCCAATCACCCCATTGAACCCAGCAAACTGCATCCCCGCCGCGAGATGGAGCACCTCGTCCGGCGTTGATGCATCTCCTTTCGCGGTATGACACGCAGACAAGAACGCAAACTCAGAGTTGGTGTAGCGCTCCTGGATGATGCGCATGAGCGTGAGCTTGCCGTCGCCCATCGCGAACCACGAGTCGAACGGCTTTGTCGCATGTTGCGCACCGTGACAGGCAATGTGGACCCAGCGATGGTCTCGGAATGCCTGCACGGCACCTTCGATGGAAGCCGCGGGGCCAGTGATGGTCTCGAATTTCATGTTTGCGGGCATGTTTGTCTCATTTTGAATCCTCTGAATTTCGTGTTCCACCTCGGGGAGCTGGCCTAGGTTTGTGTCTGCACTTGGATGTGCCTGACCAACGGCTCCAAACGAGATCACGTCCGGTGCTCCAGATTTATGAGTCTCCCTTTGAGAACGGATACGGTCGCGTGCACGAAGAAGAGCCGAGAGAGATGGCGCATATGAAGAAACGTAAATATCCATGAGATTCTTCTTTCCTGTCCGATGTGGTCCCGCAGCGTGGAATGGCAGGAGGGTGAATTTCGACGTTGGGCACCACCAGATGCGCGAGCCTGGCGGCAGCCGCACATCGTTTTGCAGAACATCAGCGATCGGCGCGACAACCGATGACCATAGCTCGCGCAACACTTCCTTCACGTACGACTCCCTGTGCGGCCCATATGCATGCGAGTCCCGGGTCAATTCTGATAATTGCGTGGATAGTTGAACAACATCGTCGAGTGAGCAACGAAGTGGAACACGAATGGGTGCGCGAGCGCGAAGGACAACGAGGGCGTCGCAGCTGTATTTGCTTGCGTTCACAATGATGACTGGTCCATATTCTGCGGCTCGTTGAAGGTCGTCGAATTGGGGAGGTAAGAGGAATCGTGAGAATCCATCTAGACTGCGAATCTTGTCCACCACAAGCTGCCATTCCTCCTGGGCTCGCCAGTATGGATCTGTTCCTTGTCCTTCACTTCTTTGAGCATGTTTCCTGAGGTCTGCACTCAGCTGTGTGAATTTCCTCGCGAGTCTACGTTCTCCGCCACCCCCACTTTCCAACACAGCCATAGAAATGTCAAAACGAGCAAGCTGATTCCACAGGATTCCCCGACCTTGCTCCAAAAGCTCAGCAGCCATCTGGAAGTTACCATGCCTAGTAGAACATGAGAATGCATCATTGGCTGCATCAGCCACCCTTGCTTGCATTGTCTCATGCCTAGAGTCTAGTGAAGAGCTGAGGGAGGTGAAGTGGTCCAGTGTCTTGAGTAATGTTTTGTAAGCCTCCAGGACTGATGAGTGATTGTGTCTTTCAGCATCCTTCACCCAATCTTGTGTTGCATTCAACAATTGCAATGAGGCTGCTGGGCCACATTTCCTCAATAGTGCATAGGCTTTGAAAGCTTCATCCACTGAAGGAAGTGGTTCATCAGGAGGTGACTTTTCAATGGTTTTGGATAAAAGCAGAGTGGTTGCAGCTAGTTGAGATGTATTAAATGCAAAATTTCCATTGTGGACTGGATAGGTTCCCAATGCCTCTTTGAACAACTTGTTTGTCTTGCTCAAGTCAGAGTGGTTTTCTAATTTGTTGTAGCGATCCCAGAGTGAAACTGCAAGATTCTGAAGAGCAAGTCCATGGTTCATATGGTTGGAGGGACATAGCTCAAGATACATCTCTTTAAGTTCAATGTCTCTGTTCAAATCTGTTAGATTATCCAGCTTTTGATAACGTGCATTGATAGATACTGCAAGGTTGTTCAAAGCTAAATGATGATATGGATGACCTGTTGGACAAAGCTCAAGCCTTTTTTCTTTCATTTCAATGGCCTTATTGAGGTCAGTGATATCTCCTTGTGCATTGTAGCACTTCTGCAAGGATGTTGCAAATGATCCAATAGCCTCTGCATGATCTGGATGACCTAATGGGCAAAGATCAACACATGCTAGATGCATGTCTATGAGCCTGTTTAAATCCTCCTTATTTTGTTGTATGTTATAATGCCTGTTTAAGGCCATTACAAGCTCTCCAAGAGCCTTAGCATGCTCTGGATGTTACGCGTAGCGTACTCGATGGGCTATGCTCCTAACTTGCTACTCGAGTGATACTCACGAAGAGACCAACTCAAGAGATGGCAAGAGACGAAGGAGGACGAGGGTTCGGTCAAGGGGTTTCCTTGAGCAAAGACGAGGACGAGGATCGTTCAGGGGTTTCCTGGAACGAGACTAAGACGAGGATTGATCAAGGGGTTGCCTTGATCGAGACGAGACTAAGGTTCGACTGAGAAGTCGCAAGGATGAGGACTTGATAATACGCTAGTATTGCGCAGTTCAAGACTAAGGTACTAACAGGGTAAATGACAAGTATTTATACATGAGATACCTTGTGCACGGACCAAGGGATCGAGAAAGGAAATAAAACTAGAAGAGGGAAAGAATGGTGAAGAATGTCGAGGAATACGGGCGAAGTTACCCGTCGTGAGAGATCTGGGTAAAGGGTGAGACGAAAGGGGAAGAGGAAGTACACGGAAGTCAGATAAGTCTGAAAGAGATCGGTCCGGTGATCAACAAGAAAGCGGAGTACAAGTAGAAGTGATCGCCTCGCCAGTTAGAACGATGAGAAGAAAAGAGAATCAAGATGAGACGATGAAAGAGAAGAGAAATCGTAACACTGGATTAGATGCAAGAAATATTGCACCTTGATTATCTACACACAAAGGTATGCATGTCATAGGAAGTTTAATTTCTCCGAAGAGGTTACAAATTCATTGGATTTGTTTAGCACATTCAGTCATTCCACAATATTCGGCTTCAGTAGATGAAAGCCTCACTCTTCGTTGTCTCCGGGATAACCAGGATACAATTCCGTTTGCTAGAAATATAGCATAACTAGTAGTTGAGCGAGATGTTTCAACATCTCCAGCCCAATCTGTATCAGAATAGGCAATAAGTCCGGAAAGATTTCCAGTAGCACTATATGTGATACTTAGATTTTGTGAGTGAGATAGATAACGAACTATCTGCATTGCATTGCGGTAATGTTCTTCCGATGGATTGGAAGAAAACTATGACATCTTGATGACTGCATAAGCTATGTCTGGTCTGGTTCCAAGCATAATATAAAGCAAGGATCCAATAACGGATTGATACTTGCTATGAAGTTTAGCATTAACATCTCCAGTTTTAGGATGTGGGGAATATCCTGTAAGTAAAGGAACATTTGTTTCCTTACAGTTCTCTTGTTCAAAATGCTTAACAACTTTGTTAGCATACTTGGATTGATTAAGGATTAAGGATCGTTTCTTTCGATCTCTCGTGATTCGCATACCAAGATATTCTTTTGCTTCTTCTAAATCATGGGATTCCCATTTCTTCATGAACTTCTTTTTGTGATCGAGGATTTGAGTTCTATTACTGCCCATGAATAAAGCATCGTCAACATAAATGATGAGAATAATAATGTCCTTGCAGATAAACTTTACATATACTCCTAAATCGGAAATACATCTCTTGAAACCAAGGTCGACAAGTGACTTGTGTAACTGCTTATTCCATTGCAGTGCAGCTTGTTTTAAGCCATAAATAGCTTTTCATAACCGACAGACCTTGTGTTCCTGGCCCTTTATTACGAAACCTTCTGGTTGAACCATATATAGTTCTTTGTCTAGTTCGCCAAATAAAAAGGTGGTTTTAACATCTAGTGCTTCAATCTCCCAATCATGGAGAGCAGCTAGAGCAAGCATTAGACGAACGGTTTCAAACTGTGCAATAGGTGAAAAGGTTTCTTCGTAATCTATTCCAAATATCTGTGTAAAGCCTTTTGCAACAAATCTAGCTTTTACATGATTTCCAGAATGAATGGCAAATACCCATCTCCCTTTGATGGGTATACGACCATCTGGTAAATCGACAAGATCCCATACCTTTCGATCCAATAAGGATTTGATTTCATCCTCCATAGCTTTGTTCCATTCTTTTTGATTGTCTTGAGAAAGTTTTACAACATCTCGGTATTGTTTTGGTACAATCCGATCAATGGAATCAATCGCCTGGGATAAATGTGAATGATACCATGCATTGCTATATATATCATCCATGTCTCTTTCATTTGTTGGAGTTGGTTGTCTCTGATTAGTGGAGGTATCCATTAAATCAGGGTTTTCTTCTTCTTGTATAATGTTTTGTCCTTGAATGATATCTCTTTCTATTTGAGCAGGTGGTCTTTGACCATAAACATTATCGGAAATATATCTGGGTTGCGGAACACGATTAGATCTGCGCTGTTCTAAAGGTTCCTGAAAAGTAGTTCTCTCATCTCGTAATGGATGATAATGATGAGGTTGTGCTCTAAATTCCACTAATGGTTCTTAAGTGTCCTGTTGTGGTGGAAACCAATTCTTTTTGGTTTGATCAGGAACTAGCCATTCGTCATCATCATTGATTGATGTAAGTGGAGAATCTGAGATTAGTTTTCGTTTGTGTTAATGTAGATCATCTTTGGTTGCTTGATGACCTGTATCAGGACGATCTCTTTTTACACCTGGTTTTGGTGGAGAAGGAAATGAAGAAGATTTCTCTGATGAATCATTAGGAAATAACGGTGAAAGAGGTCTGGATGGAATAGAAGGAGATGATGGTGGTGACCACGCATTAGGTTCATCTCTAGGAAAAGGTATATGTATCTCAATCTCTCGATTGGGTGATTTGGATCTTGGGATTTCAGATTCATTATCTGATAAATTGTCATTCTGAATCGGAATAGGGGCAGGTCCATCTTCTTGACTTCTGGAACAGCGTGGAAAATAGTTTTCATCAAAAGTGGCATTAGTAGCAATCACAACTCAATGCTTAGCTTTAGACCAAAAACACCATCCTTTTGAATTAGGTTCATATCCTATGAATGTCATTTCCTCAGATTTGGAAGACAGTTTGTCTGGCCGTTATTCTGGTGGAATGAAAACATAGGCGCGAGATTCAAAGACTCGGAAATAAGAAGCATCTGGTTTCTTGCCATCTCCTTTGAATATTTCAATGGGAGTCTTCCAATCATGACATCGCATGGGTTGTCTATTATAGATATGCATGGAAGTCTCCATAGCATCTTGCCAGAATGCTTTGGGTAAGCAGGCATGGTGGCGCATGGCTTCTGCTTTTTCCATAATGGTGCGATTAAATCTCTCTGCATGTCCATTCTGTTGTGGCATGTGAGGAACAGAAGTCTGATGAGTCACTCCTTTGGTAGTGAGGAACGATTGAAACTCATGACTCATGTATTCCCCCCCATGGTCCGAATGGACGGAGGTAAGGGTGTGACCAGTAAAGGTCTCAGCCCAAGCAACCATGTCACGAAAGTGATGGAGAGTGTCAGACTTGGCCCGCAAGAAAGACATGAGAGCATACCCAGTGTGATCCTCAACGAAAGTAAGAACATACCGAGCGCAAGAGCACGGCTCAGTAGGCATAGAACCAATGAGGTCAGTATGCACTAGGGCAAGAGGATGCGAAGCCCGCTTCTCAGAACCCAAAAAGGAACGATTTGGTATCTTTCCGATAGCACAACCTTTACAGGGTGGAAGATCAGAAGGAATGGAAAGAGTGGGAACACCAGAGAGTGTGGAAGACGCATGCCGCAAAGCATTTCGAGAAGTATGACCAAAACGTTGATGCCACAAGTGATAAGACTTGTGATCCACAAGAGTGGTGACAGTCCCAAGCATTGGAGTAATCATAGATGACTGAAACCAATGGAGATTGTTAGTGGGGGATAGGGCAGATGCCCGGATCACCTCACGTCCACTCTTGTTCCAAATACTTGATGTGTGATGAGTAATCTCACAGCGAAAGCCACAGCATGTTAATGCTATGACGGAGAGTAAACGATTAGTGGCTTTAGGAGCATACCAAACATCTTCTAAAGAAACGGTAGAGACCAGTAAAAGTCCATTGATTTGTTGTAGTAAAATGGTACCAGGACCATACATTTCAACTGTTGCTCCATTAGCAATGGTAGCTATTCGTTTGCTAGTTCCTAGATGAACAAAATCATCTATAAAGGGAGTAAGATGATTGGTACAACCACTGTCGACCATCCAATGAGTTTGTGCAAACTCAATCTTATCTGGCAACATATCACTGACATAATAGCAAAGGAATTCATTACTCTCTTCATCAAAGAAGGTATCTCTATCGTCATCCATGGGTCTGGATAATGAACTACTATTCCGTAAAGGTGCAACAGCTTCATGTGAAGTATAAGTAACCAGAAGATCTGGAAGAGCACCATAAATCAACGAAGGTTGACTCAAAGAAGAAAATTCTTCGGTAGATGTATAAGGAATAGAAGGAAATGAAAAAACAGTTGAATGATTTGAGAAATGAGACGTGCCCGAAACTAAACCCCCAAGGGAAATGACAATCTTTTTATCCTTTTTCTTAGTATTTTTCTTCTTTTCTCTTTCCGCCGCAACACTAGCAGGAGTTGGAGTTTGTTCTCGGTCAATAATAACCGGTTCTTCTCTTGTCTGAGAAGGTCCTGCAGCTCCTTGCAAATTCTCAGATATTTGCAGAGGAGCAACACGGAAAAGGAGAAATTGGTTGGAGAAAACCCATTCCAATATCCTGTGTACCTGTTTCCCATGTATCTGTACTAATTCCCTTAAAGTCCTTGTTATAGTCTTTCTCATAGTCCATGGAGTCATCTTGCACCAATGGATCTATGGTATCGTAGTAAAAAGCCGATGTTGCTTCATTCAAGGAAAGATCAGTGACTTGTTCAGTAATCATTTCATGAATGAAACCTTGATTTCCTTCGATCATGTTTGCACCTCCTTGTGATGCTTTGCCTTTTCCTTTCTTATCCTTGCGCATAGCAAAACCCACACGATTCTGCTCTTTCTTTTGGAAAGTGGAAGGTCTCTTTTGGAATCTGGGGCGAAAGCCACTAGAACCAGAAGGTCAATTTTGGTTATAACCTCCCTGAGGACGCCATTTGTTGTAAGTAGGTGGTCCTTTTCGGATCACATTCATCCAATTAGCAAAAGGGTTACATACTTCTTCCATAGTCTCCACGTTAGTAACGCAGGATGCAAGAGATCGACGTGAACTCTGCATAGACATTTCAGCAAGAATCTTCGTGATGATATTATCAACTGTGAAGTTTGCTACTTCCGTGGTTAGTGCCACGGTTGAGCAAAAGCTGTACATGTCAGAAGGAAGATGTTCCAAAAGGAACATTGTGCGAAAGGAATCTGGGAGATTAAGCCCAGCAGCATTCATTTGATCAAAAAGAGAAATCAAATGGTTGATGTCATCACCAGCTGTTTTACAGCTGATCGTAACTCTTTGGGCTTGATGAAACAAGTGGAATTGGCCAGCTAGGCCACGAGATCCAAACAAGCTGAATAACTTGTCCCAAAGGGCTTTACTGAGAGCGGGTTTTACCGCAATGTCAGTATAAGTGTACGAAATGTGATGAACATGGGAATTATTGATCGTATTGGCAAGAATGCCAGTAATGCGTTTGTCAATAGTTACCCATTTATCTTGATCAGCTTGAGCGGTAGCTGCATAAGTTAGAGTACTGTCTACAATTCCCCAAAGAGAAAGAGATTCAAGGACAGATTGGATATGAATTTTCCAAATGGAATAGTTTGAAGGTCCAATGAGGACAGGTACGTGACTAAGAATAGTGTTGTCAGTTTTGAAATCAACGGGAGTAGTGAGGGCAGCCATTTCTCACTGAAGAAATAGAATAGCGTCTGCAAATCCAATTTCAGTAAACAAATCATTGTAACTTTGAGATAGAAGATTGAAAGGTATCAAACCCATGTTAGTCCCCAAGATTTAAGCAAGTTGTCGAGTACAATGTTTGCAAGTTCTTTTATTTGGACCAAGGAGTTTTGAATCCTAGTATTTTCGTCTGTCATCTTTAGTCTTTGGCCTTTGAACAACAGTAGGTAAACTCGTATCATGCAGATAAGAGTAAGAATGGTCTCCTTCTAAAGTTTCAAAATAAAGGGTAAATATGTAATGCAGATTTTTGAAACGTAAAGGAGGTTTTCCTCCTGTTCTCGCATATACAATTTTGTAATCTCCGCATGAGTGATATGGGACACCTAGATTTTTATAACCATTCCAACAATTGTAATCAAGAAACGTACGAATAGGAGTGGAATAATCTCTATTGTACAAGCAAAAATCGTGATTTAGTCCAAGAGGCCAAAGAGGATGAAGAGGAACAGAAGCGAAAATACTAAGTATGTCTTCTAATTCGGTGATTATTTTCGCCTTGTTCAGCAGCCCTTCGTTTTTGTCCAGAGTAAGTTTCGGCGAGAGATGCATAAATGACATCTTCCTGTGGAGTACCTGCGGCTTCTTTGATCAGCTTCTGAATGACTCTACTTCTCCAGTAAATCTCCGGGGACATCCTCCGTAAATCATCGCGCATGTCCATGTCAAAAAGAAAATTCCACATCTGGACATCAATACCATATCAAGCAGCAAGCTCATTAACAGTGAGTCCCTGTGCCTCAGCAGTAGCACGACCTCTCGTCCAAGGTAGAGCACCATGCTCTATCTCCACCCAATTCTGTTGGAGTGGGTAATAGTTAGGCGATTTGGACTTATATAAATAAAGGTTCACATATGAAGGAGGAAAAAGGTCCTGACGAAAAATCTCCCAGCCCTGGTCATGTATAGTAAAATTTTGAGTTTCTTCGTAAGTGTCAGAAGGAAAAGCCCAACCTGCAGCCTCATAGTATCGAGCTATGGTTTCTCCGATATAGTGCATGCTATTAACAGGATAAGGTGCTCCGGTTTCAGCAAGTTGAATCCGGAAAGGCATCACCATTCGTGGCAATTGCACCACCTGCTGCAGATCCAGGTGCATTTGCATCACTGGAAAGTAGGGTTTCATCCTCATGACTTGAAGATGTCCTGGAGCTACTTTGACGTTGATCGGCATTATCAGTTGATCGATTAGCTGACGAAGAAGAGGAGTGCTCTGAAACTGAGCTAGGCAAGATCAGCAAGTATCACCGATCTGGACATGGAGATAAAATGGTTCTTCCTGTGAATAGGGGATTGTCTTCACCAGATTGTCGTGATCCCATGGATAAGTTTGAATCCATTCACCTGTCTGTAATATTACCCATTCTGGGTGCTCGTCCTCGAAACGATGAGGGACGCCAACCTGAGCGCCGAATGCGAGCATCTCCACAAGCATGGTTCAGCGTGGGACCAGATGGGCAATTTGGAGACGAAGAGCTTCATCGAAGCGGAACTTGACTAGATTCTATAATGGGAGTCGCAGGATTGGTGGATTCGGAAAAAGAGGGACCTGGTTGATCTGAATGATCTGATTCTCTTTGTTGGAGAGGGACGAGGAGAGGGCTGGCAATGGGGATTGGGACAAGGACATCATTGCAATGAGTTTCATAGATAGAAGGAGGATGAGTTTGCTGATAAGCAATTGTAGAAGTTGATAAAGGAGAGCCGTAGGGTTGAGGGTGAAAGGTGAAGGGAGACTGTGGAGGAGCAGGAGCGATTACTTGGTAATAAGTAAATGGTCTAGTCTGATGGTCTGTTAGACTATCATCTATTCCTCGACGTATAATGTCTCTCTCACTGTGACGGTGGATTTCTCCTGGTTCAACACTTCCTAAACACACAGGACAAGGGATTTGAAAAGGGACTCCTGGTGGAACAATATGTTCATCAACTATTTGTTGAGGAACAGTCTCGCTATGAAAGCAGTACCTTGGTATAGGACTAATCTCTCCTTGAGGTTCTTCTCGAGGAGGAGATGGTTGTAACATGGGTTCTTGTGGCATAGGAGGTGGAGTTGAAGAACTTACTAAAGGTGATGGCTGTCACGCATCAGATGATAAAGTAATCATCAGTAAGTGTCTTCTTGTTAAACTCTCGAACCAAAAAACAATGGCAAGATCCTTGATATCTCGTCAGATAATAGAAAAACCATTGTTAAAGGTGAAAAGAAATAAGTTGAGAGCAAGGTCAACTTGATTAGCCTCCTGAAGCCCCTCATATAACCATATGAGTAGCATAACAACTTTCATCACATCAAGCAACCACCAACGTTCGTCGCGCAAAACAGTAGGAGGCATCGTGATATCAAAGACGAACTCTGCTTTGTCTAAGCGGGGCTCATAACCTTTCGGAATGGAATCCGAATGGCGAAGGGACAAAGGAAATGAACTAAGTGGGAACTACTCACTTAGTGACGAACGATAGTTGATAGTCAAGGTCTTGCTAGTAGAGGCTAGCAGTAGAATGAAAGATCGGTGGAATTTGTTAGAGGGGAATGCTGTAGAGAGTCCCCTCTTATATACTGTCTAGCTATTGTTTGTACGTATGTACAGTAATCTAAATAAAGAAAACAATAGCAGACTATCAGCCAATGGCGTTAAAGGAGCTTATCTATTGTATTACAAACAATAAAGCTTATCATCCAATGGCAAAACATGAGCAGTGTACATCAGTCAGCATGACAAAAGAATATGACAAACAGCTGACTGATTAATGTCATATGTGATGACTAAAGATAAGAGATAAGATCACATGACATTTTCAATAAGAGTTACAGTCTTCAATGCCTTGTGCGAGGTTTGAGGTCCCATGGCCAGTCTGCATCCATTTGCGAATGTGAGCATTGTGGCCATGAGGATCCACTTTGCATATAAAGTGGAACTCAATAAAGTTGTGATCACCATTGGGGCAAGTATGATGCTTGACAATAATGTCATAATGGTCATAAACCATCAACTTCCATCACCATCTTGATTCCGCTGTTAAAAACCTTGAAGTTAGCCTGAGCATTTGAAGCTAATATAGAAAGCATTAGTACTTATGATTTCATCGTCATCCTTATTCCACACTTCAGCATCCACAGTGTTCTCACATTGTTTCCCTCGTTTCTTCACAGGTGACATGAGTACAGTTGGTGGAGACTGATGAACTCTTTTGTCAGAGTGGCTGCAAAGATTTTTTGATGGAGAATCAGGTGGTGTTGGATTCTGGGATGACGCTGGAGGCATATGAGAGTGAACCATGATGGCTCTCCGGTGCACTTGGAGGTACAGAAATCTTCAATATATATCCATATTATGCAAGGTTTTGTACCATGAGGAAAGGTACAACGATGAAGAAAAAAATTAAGTGTAGAATGTATAGTCGAGATGAAGCTGGACACATGGCCTCAGGCCTGTGGCGGAGTGTGGATCCACCTGCGGATATCCACGGATCCTACGGGTAAGCCGACCCCTTACCCATACCCGTCCGGGTCAAAGCACCCACCCCACCCGTACCCATACCACCCAACCCACCGCATTACCCATGGGTGTGACCCGGACGGGTACCCGGACATGCCCTACCCATGCCATACCCTATATGGTTCTGATGCATAAGTAGCCGGAGAGCCGGCCGGCGTTCCCTTTGCTCGCACAATCATTTGTACCGTATGGGCCCAAGCTCGATCGACTCCTTGGATCTTACTTTTTGAACACGACCGGATTCATACGCGGCGCACTTGACTTTTACAACATCACGTCTTCCAGCCTAGAGTTGACTAACGCTCCGTGGAAGCCACATGCGCAATCCTTTATGTCGGATACCAATATAACCGAGCTCGGTGATAAGTTGGGATCTTCGAATTGGTCTGCGGCGACGAATTTGTCATGGAGCATCGTCGACTATGCTCCCGTGAACGTGGAGGGTGTT
>JBBPNZ010001007.1:0-11868 GCA_038091195.1 Phylloporus rhodoxanthus
CGTGCATCATCCAATCGCATTTCTATGTACATATCGCCATCCATGTGCACCCGCTCCTACCATAGGCGTTTAATGTGAGTGGATTTTTGGCGGCGGTCACTTTGAGGATAACGGATACCGATAAGGAATTGTGACTCGCCCCGCGGAAGCAGTTCATTTCATTATCCATGTGACCTTTCTCGTCATGTTCGAGGGTGCCGTACGGTGAGTGGACATGGATACATGGGTCACCTCCGATGCGAACCAAGATGACCTGCGCTTCGACGCGAGCAAGGATGAAGTGTGAGTGTAGCGAATGTTTTTGGCCAAGATGATTCGAGCAGAGTTGCACCGCCTCAACTCGAACCACCTGAAAATCAGTGGCCCAATTGATCCGGAGCGCGGTCCAGGCGCTGTTGAGTTTTGGGGTAGTGACCGCGAGAAATATGGAGCGACGGGGTAACGCCACAGTTTGATAGTGGGAAAAATGAGTGTGTTGGTGGCCGTCGGAAGTACCCATCAAGCTAACTCAAGGACCGGCGGTGAAACTGCTAACCGCACGGGCGCGAAGAGCTGAATTCGCGATTGGTGCTGCATATGGACAGGTGCTGCATATGGACAAGTGCTGCGTTGACGTTACACGTGTAACGTCGAGCGGGATCAAATGGTGTTCGGCTGCCAGCCTGCCATAAGGAAGTTCCAGCGTGTGTGTACGAATGTGCGCAACATACTTACATGTGTTGACTCAGCATGTGTCCCATCGAAATTTTCGTGCGAGTGCGTACGCACGACCCGTCACACGAGCGGCTCCCGAACATCGATGTCAACGGTGACAGCAGAGAAGAACGTCGGCATTGATAGAAAAGGGTCAGATGGCGGATGGCTTCGTTGTATCGTCAAACTTGAGCGGTGGTCGCCTCAGGATGGAAGCCGAAGCGGACAAGTAGCCGATTGAACCTTGCTCGTCGAATAACACAAGAACCAAAAATTGGAAAACGCACTTTCCATCAGGCTGTGCTTCGTGCACACCGTATGGAGGTCGAACTCTGGCGAGTCGTGATATGGAGCCTAGAGGAGGGAGCTGGCAGTTACCAACGCACTTGATTGTCACAGTGCTGCTTAGTCATCCTTGGAGCTTTCTTTCAGGTTGACTTTTACAGGCCTTGTCGACACTTCCATTTATTCGTTCTTGGGTCCTTCTGGGTGCTGCGGAGTGAAAGGACGCCATAATCACAATGTCCATGTAAGTGCAAATAAACCTTGGCAGCGTTTTCGCTCATTCACCCAGGTAGTGATGTGAACGACCCGGATCGAATGCCGACGCTCCCAGAGGAGACGGCCGGATCATGCATTCGACTCTTTCATTTCGGTTTTCATAACCTAGGACGCGAGCGGCCTATACTCATCTGATCGAGCAATTCTCCCACTTCTCCCACTAGAAAACGACAGCGAATATGCATTCTTCCCATATTTCTATGGCGATAGCGACCCTTGGCAAGGGGCTTCATTCCATTTTGTATGTAAGACCCCGTATCCGAGCGTTCTGGCCATGTATCCCTCACGGAGATGGCAGTGAGACAGACGCGACACCATGCTTGCACCTGTCACACTGCTCTCCGTGTGGCCCAACTAAGGATGCTCAGCTTCCGTCTCCTTAATCCCGTATTGTCCGCTAGATAGGGTTGTAATCCTCGTTTCCACTCACCAGCATTACTATCGCAACTGCGTTCCTGTACGTGCTCATTGAATGGCGTTCATTGCAAATGCATGAAATTCAATCTAGAACCCATCGCTGTCCCCTCGTTACTATTGTTCGTCACTCGGCCTCATACTATCCCTGCGATCTCGGATCGTTCCTTCCTCGTAACTGACGGATGGATCCGAGTTGGTTGAACTCGGTCTTCTAGCTCTCGGTGTCGAGTCGTTCTTGTTACATCATCACTACCTGCCAAGCCGTCCGCCATCTCATCGAAAGAGTCATATTCCCAACGTGTCGAACAAAGGTTCGGGTCCATCCGCAGTTGTCGTCACTAACGACATGCTGAAAGGAGCAAGTGTTTCGCGTTCTGCGCTGCCATCTTCCCTCGGTGAGGTCATACGTACGTACGATTGATAAGACATCGAGTCACGTCGACCATCAGATAATGCGTCGAAGTTCATCGTTCATCCATTACACCCGCCACGGGGTTCACAATTGAGTTTAATGGTCGTGCGTGTGAGAGATATGATCATGATGAATGGCCAGCCCTTCTCTCTGACTCGAGCAATCCCACCTGTCGCAGGAATCATTCATCTCAATACAGGCACGATATCCGGGCGAAATATGCCGATGGCACATTTTCTAACGATCAGCGCGAGAAGTAGGACCTCACATGCCCAAAGTTCCATTGTTCGCTCGTTTTGACTATCCATTCGTCCACGAATGTGGATGCATGGACATGTGATTGGGATGGAGTGTGATTATAAGACAGTATTAACTATGACCGTGGAAGTTCGACTACGGCCGTGGCCGATTCGACCGCAAAGTCCGGCTGGTCTCTGTTTGAGGATTCTGTCGACTCACCTGCCCTTTCTGGAGCGCCAGATGTGGATATGTCGTATTCATCTCACATCCGGCTTAACAGAGGTCTCACCTAGCCATCTGAAGGCTGAGGACTGCCTGGCTTTGACTGATATAGTGCATCCGAAAAGGACGGCCGACGGAGTTTGGGTGGTCTCTACGGCGGTGCGGTGGTACCATCGCCTCGGTCGAGTTACGATCACCGTGCCATCACCCCCCTCTCCCCCCCTCCATGGGGGTTCCAAACTGAAAAAGAAAACGAAAACATCTCACCTGCAACGTGTGCTCATGTCCACTGCGCCGGTACATCCCTGCCCACGATGGGCCGACCTATGATTATTTGGCGAAAAGAATAGCCAAACAAGTGGACACGCGGCGCGGGGTAGCCAAACTAGGCAGCCAGGTCAGTCACACTCACCAATGACCTGGAACGCATCGAGGCGTGTTAACGCCGTGGCGATGGTCTATACCATGTTTGGTCGAACATGTACGATGTGAGGTGCGTATGAGGTGCGTGGTACGATCTCCTACTGCTGCGGAGTGGATGCTTCCTCATTGTCCTCATATTCCCTGGGTCCATGTGACCAGCGACGACGGTATCATTTTCTTTGTTTTCTTAAAAATTTTCGCTTTTTTAGTGCCGCGCGCGGAGGCGGACGATGATCAGATACATGCGCAACGAGCGTACCAGTGCTACACGTGTTAAGCCACTCGCAGGTAAACCGCTTTCCTCCCTCGTCCCATCCCGTCTCATCGCACCCCATCGCATTTCATTACCCTCCCAATCGCACCCCATTTGCATCTCGCGCTCTCAGCCCTCACACTGCTATACGTTTTCATTCGTACAGCGCTGTTTTCAAACCACCAACATTGATGAACCCGTTCGGACGGCCCGACAGAACGGGCGAGCCTCGTGGTCTCCGCATTCCGATTCAGAACACACGCTTGGCCACGTCACGCTCACGGCTTCACGTTCTTCGCGAGCCATGGCAGGGCTTATCCAACCTGGGATTGCGCCTCTCCGGATGTCGCATTGCGTCCTATTCAACTTCATCCCGCTCAATCCAATCGCGGCTCATCGCGCCCAAGAAATCTGGAGACTGGTCATACAAGAAATAGAAATACTGCTACGATACGATGCACTGCCTAGCCTCGTGGCGCGGCGTTCGTTGTACCACTTCTTACGACCCCGGCGAACTGGGAAGCGCGCTGCCCGAGTGCGTGCACGTACGGTCGCGTCATTTATTCCATTCGTGGCATTATTGTTCGGGAGCTGGTTGTCTAATTCGATGGTGGATGGGGTCTCGCATCCTACGCTTCCTCCTATGCGTCGACGACGGAGGCGGATGACTGGCACTTGGTGCCCGTCGCGCCTCAAAAGATCCGCCCCTCCCCTCTTCCTACATATCATACCATCGCATCGTATCATATCGTACATAAAGCCCCCAAGTTGAGTGATCTGTATCATATTGCCGTACCCCTGTATACGTTCCGCTGCCAGGGCGTGTTTCATGACGCCGTGTGATATCCGCCAGTTGAACTGGTGTTAGGTAAGTCATACAGCAAGGATGACACTGAGCGCCGAATGCCGTACGATCTGATCTAGCGTTTCACGCTAAACGGGGGGAACCCTGTCAGTGGTAGTGACAGACGAGGTTCGAAACACCCCCTTCAGTGGTTGGGCCAGGCCGAGACGAACAAGACAAGATAGACCTCGATCATGACTAGACCGTCGATCGTGTTTTTGGTCTTGTACTAGACAGGGTGTTCCAACTAATCATTACCTGTTGTGCAAGATCCGAGTGGGGTCGATTGACGTGCCATGCCACTCGGTGGAGCGTTTTGACAGCCGAGTATCCAAGGCACCGCGCAGTATTATTACTTATGCTGTTCCGCGCTGAAAGGCATCCGTGTCACTGATCTACGATATATGCATTTGCATATGATTTTGAATGTGCACATGGGCGGCAGGCACTACTAGGATGATAGTATGTAGTGATGATCCGGATCGAGGAATTAGACTTTGTGGAGGAAATTGGAATTCGATGGCTGGCGTCAAACACTGGCGTCTACTCCAGAACTTGCATGCAGTCCAGCATCAGCGTTTGATGCGCATCACTGCGGTCATCCATGTCCCAACCACCAATCACTCCGCACGAGCCAAGGTGCTATAGTATTTTGCAACCATCTCTTCTTTGCAGGGGCGAGTCGTCCTGTACTCATAGTGCTGTTTACGGGCATGTTTCTCCCACAGGCATATTCGAAGCTTCGTTCTTTGGGGGGGTGAGATGAGCCCGGGAATGTCCGCGGTGGTAACACCTTGACGTGTGTGAGGTGAGAACACGGGGGCGGGGGACTGGATTCGTACCCCTGTTCATGATCCGCCAGCACTCATCTCCACTCAATCGCCATCTCAGTTTTTCCGGTGACTGTATAGCTAGGCCGTGAACGACGGCGTCGAGTCACGGAAAAAAGAAAAGGAAAAAGAATATTGGCAAGTATGGCGTCATACGTTGGCGAAATAAGTGCAAGTTGGCAGGGGCGTCCGGGGACATGCATTACAATATGGGCGGGAATTACAGCGAGTGTCAGGCATAATGAATGATGCTGTACGGTATTCAGACTGCAACGAGGGCGACCCCTGATGACGTCGAGGCCATATGGCAAAGCCCATAGTGGGCGGGGTGGGGAAGGTCGGGAGCACGGCGCTTGGGGCGCCGGGTTGGTCCTTACACATCGGATAGGATCATGGCTGGAATTGGTACAGAGAAAGAGATACGACCAGTGACATCTACGGTAGCTATTCGGAAAGCCCCTCGAGCGATGCCATTCGGGATAGAGAGGTAAATCATAACCAGCGGCGCCACAGCCACGGGGGAGGTCTGGCAGGTGGACGCAGGGAAAGCTTAGGCAACTTTTGGGATGCGGCGTTGCGCTATCGCTATCAGTCCATGTTGGGCCAACCCATAAAAGGAAGGTTGAATGAGTGCTGCGCCTAAACGCTCCACGTCTGGTGCCACCAACACCACCATTGGACCGGAAGGAACCACGGACGTGGTAGGATCGGAGAGAGCGATCCAAGCTAGCGGGGCCGTCGGCGGAGACTGGTCTGGTGTGCCCGAACTGTCATCTTGCCGCGGGAACAGCGATGCCGGCCAATGGAAGGCATTACGTGTCTCAAGGTTAACGAGTCAGGATCTGAATTTGCAGATAAGGAGGAAAAAAATACGGAATTTTTAGCGAAATTGGGGGAAGACGTTCCGGATGATATTCTTGGGAATTTCACCGGCCGAGGAAGTTGGCAAAAGCGGTCTAAAAGACAATAAGAAGTTGTTTATGCAGTGTTTGTACACGGAATGGACACGAAATGGGTCTCATGCGACAATGCATGAGTGTCGGTTTGATAAGCATGCATCTCCCGTGCACCCCCATTGTCTCACCAATCGGGGTCTTCCAGCCATATATGGTATCGTGGCCCTGCCGCTGTCTCCTCGCAAGGTTTAGGTTCATCGTAATTTCGACGTCCATTCTGAATGGACGTATATAACGAGTAGTCCGTATTGTCTTTCGCTTTTTGTGCCCACTCACCCAATTGTTCTGCGGTCGCGTCTGTGTGACAAACTTATCAATCAGTAACCTCGTTCCGCCAGCGAAACCTCATTATTATTCAGGCCTCAGCCGTCATTATCCCTTTCCCTCCCACTATCGCCCTTACCCGAACGAGTTTGCTCACCCAGCAGCCATTGTTCGTCGTCGAACAATCATGCCTGCTCTTCGCACTCGCGATACCCATTCCCAATGTGAGTCTTTCGTCGTTCCAACAGCACACCACTCACCGTCGCCCAGCACTTGAGGTGATTACGGACACCATCCCACCGCCATCCCTGGCCATCATTTCCCCGACGCCGCGCGCCACCACTTTTCCTTGCCATCCAACCGCTACCAGTCCTTACTCGTCTCGACCTACCTCTCCCTTTGAGCCAGATCTCGGGAAGCTCACGCTCGTTCGCACTCAATCTCCCATCCCAACATCAAACGCTTCGTGCACCACGACCTCATCATCATGCACATCCATGTTCTCCACAACGACATCCACGACGTCACTATCCACGTTCCCCGCATCGCCATCGTCTTCGCACAAGCGACGAAAGTCGTCCAGTTGCAGCGATATCGAGCGTAGACCTAAGAAAGGCGATGAAGATTACATCAAGCGCCCAGAGAATGCATTCATCCTTTTCCGCAGAAAATGCTGCGAGGACCGTCAGGCAGCCCTCGAGGAAGCGGCAGCCCTCGATGGACCAACGAAGAAGCAACGCCAGGCCGATCTGTCTAAAACGATCAGCCAACAATGGAAGGCTCTGCCACCTGAGGAGCGTCTGTACTGGGAGCAGCTGGCCAAGGAGAGGAAAAAGGAGCACGAACAGATGTATCCCAATTACGTGTATCGACCGCAGAGGAGCAAGGATCGCAAAGGAAAGAAGGGGAAGCGTGGCGAAGAAGGTGACTCGGAAACCAGCATCTCGTTCGTCCTTCCCCTCTGCGCGCCCGCAGTCGGAAAACATCACGGGCGTTCGTCCTCGGCACCTACGCCACCACCCTGTCAGACAATTCTAGTTCCGTCGGTTTACATGTCTTCGTGTCCTACGTCACCATCAGTAGTATCGATGATCAACCGGAGAGCATCGCATCCGGATCACGGATCAAGTTCGTCTTCTCAGTTCAATTTCGTCGCTTCGAATACTGCTATGCCCCACCAGCAATATCCCCCGTCGGAGGTCTTCCCAGGTCTGAATGTAAGTCGTTTGAACCACTTTGAACGGACTGCTGCCTGACCATACTTGCTAGGCCGGCGGTCTTTATCATGGTATGCCAGGACACCCGCATCCTCTGTCGATTACAAGTGACATGTCGATGAACCATACAGTCCAATTGGGATCGCCCGCGTCCTCCGTCACTTCTGGATCCGGGCCGTCGTCGCCATCGTCGAGCACGTTCTCTCCCATACACGGCATGCCAACTGATTTCGCCTATCCTGTCGTTGCATGTGGCGAGCTCGGCGCGCAGATGGAAGCCGGCTCATTCTGCGGCGGCCCCATGGACGTGCAACTTGGTTACATGCCATGCTCGTGGGATGCCGCCACCGCTTGGGGGGACTCTAACCCCATGCTTTCGGGCGACGAATTCGACATGAGCGCCATTCCACCGGTGGAGATTGGTATTCCCGGGTGCGGCGACGAGATAATGCCAAGCGGGACCTTCAACATGGGATACGGCCCTTACTCCTATGATCCTATGGTGATTGAAGCGAATCCGTACTCGCCCGATTCGCAGAACCAAGACACGTTTGAGCAATTGTTCAACTTCGAAAACATGCTCGCGGCGCACCACGGATATTAGACCCTTCCGACCAATGTATGCTGGCGTCCATTGGCTTCTTCCTGGACTCTTTCTGCGCACATAACGGACTCATCTGTATAACACCTTTAACCATCCACATTGCATCCACAATACCCCACGCGCTGCTGCCACTCACCTCTATTTTTTGCGTTTCTTTTTTCTCTGAAAATCATGCGCTCGCTCCCATATCTTGGTTTAATGTGGATAAAACCCGTTGTTGGATTAGTTGTAGTGATATTTTTCATGTGCATAACCCCCCTCATACTCACCTTACGCACCTTCCTCCTCGATGACATCCACGCCCCCCATTACACTTATGCACATTCGACACCATTCGTGCGTCACCTATATCCGTGCTACCTTTCTTTCTCTTGATTTTTTGTTTATGCCCCGAGTTGACGATTTCACGTACCGCTCGCATACCACTCCCTCGACCCTCATGGCATTTGTCACGAAGATACCCTGTTGTTGTAACTTTTTATCACTTATCACGGTACTCACTACGTATCGAGGTTGCGCAGCAGAATGCATATCTTTGGAGACAAGTGTTGAGTAAATTCCAGTGGGAGAATGTGGTCAACTTGTACAATGTATGTCGAGCCTCGCCGAGTCCTCGCGACGAAGAAGGATAAGGTCACGTGTGTAAGTCCTTGTGGCGTTGCCATACGTGTGACTCAATTGTTGCACACATCAACAAGTTAGATCATGGCAGGCAAGTCTAATCATGTCTACCACTAGATATTTGTGTCTAAACGTGCTTCACGTGCTTCAAGACCATTTTGAGCTGTCCTCGCCGCCGTTTGACAGCGTGTCGCAGGTACATTTCGCGCCGATGAACCCAGATCAGTTGTTGGTATCTTCCTGGGACACGGTACGTGTAAAGTGGGTTTTGTTACGGGGTCGTTTATTCATGATGTTGTTTTTACCTTTGGTGTTCAGACGGTTCGGTTCTACGACGTCGTCGCGAACGAGCAAAAGGCCAAGTTTGACCACCGCGCGGCGGTACTGGCATGTACTTTTGGGGATGCGACGCACGCGTACAGTGGAGGGTTGGACACAGGTATACGAGAGTGCGTGGTACTCTTCATCTCGGTGTGAAAGATACATACGATGCTCTCTATAGGCTTGATCTCCAGGCTGAAAAGGTGACTTATCTGGGTCAACATGAAAACGCGGTATCCGTGATGAACTATGCTCGCGAGCAAAGTCAGCATTTTTATCTCTTTCTCCTCTTCATCGCCTGATGTCTACATGCCGTACAGACGCCCTCGTCACTGGGTCCTGGGACCAAACCCTTCGCTTCTGGGACCCCCGCGCGGACACGGCCGAAGTGTCGTCGCACACGCTGCCAGAGCGCGTGTACAACATGGACCTCGTGCACCACACGCTCGTTGTCGCAATGGCGAGCCGGCTGTTCCACATCTACGACGTGCGCAAGATGGGCGAGCCTGCGCAGACGCGGGAGAGCAGTCTAAAGTTTATGACGAGGAGCTTGGCATGTATGGCGGATGGACAGGGTAAGTCCGCGTGCGCCGCAGTGGCGTTCTGACTGTTTCTTTTTTCCCGAGTGTAGGGTATGCGATTGGTTCAGTCGAGGGTCGGATTGGGGTCGAGTACTTTGATCCGAGTCCAGAAGCACAGGACAAGAAATATGCGTTCAAGTGTCACCGGCAGACGATCGATGATGTTGACCATGTCTGGCCGGTCAATGCACTCGCGTTCCACCCGGTGTCGGTGTCACGTTTCTCTATCCGCACACCCTGATGTTTACCTTGTCCTACCATAAAAAACAGATACAATACGTTTGCATCGGCGGGGTCTGACGGGACGGTATCCATTTGGGACCACAAAGTCAAGAAACGTCTACGGCAGTACCCAAAATATGCCGCGGCGATTCCGTCGATCGCGTTCAATTGCGATGGGACACGTCTAGCGGCTGGCGTGAGCTATACGTGGGATGATGGAGAGGAAGGGGCGAAGGCGGCAGAACGCCCTGCAGTGTGGATCCGGAAGACGGGCGAGGAAGTGAGGGTAGGTCGTGTTGTCGTATGTCTTGTTGTGTCTTCGAGACTGACCGGGACGGGAACTGGGACAGCCGAGACAATCGGGATGAAAAAGAGCGTGCCGATGCATGTCTTCTGTATGTGGTTCGAACCTCTGGATTTGATATATGAGGTGCTATGCCTGACATCAAAGAGGCTGCCTCTGTGCGCGTGAGTTTACTGCGCGACGGTTCTTTTGACGTGTGGACATGGATCGTATGACGTTGACGGTGCGTCTAGCTTTCTGAACGTGATATGTGGGGTGACGCTCCCCAAGATCGGAAAAGAAATTGCTGTTTATGCGTGAGTTGGTTGCTGCGTCTTGCTTATCTCTCTCCTACCGCTCCGAGATGAGCGTATGAAACACACCTGTTGGTGCCGTTCGCAGTGCAACGGCGGTGCAAACCAACGCCGCGTGGGCCATCATGATCAGGTGTGACTATGCATCGATCACTGGCGTGCAGCCTCGGCAAGAACGCGCGCTGATGCATGTCATCCATTATCATGGCAGTACGTCTGCCGTTCAAAGCATGCGCGGAGGATTTTACTCGGCTTCACCCCGCTGGGGCAGGATGGCGTTTGACTGGCATACCAGTGCTTCCATATTAAACAGATTAGCGCAATCGCGTGTTTTGATTGGATTACAACGTTTCAACGTCACTATCGATAGTGAGTTTGGAGGTGTGTTCATTCAACCAACGTCGACAGTCAATATTCACCATTTAACACGGTGATCCTTGCCAGGTTCCTTGTTCATCGGCCTTGAGAGTGCACAGCCTGAGGACTGATGCATAATGGATGGACTCCTATCAGTGTCATCTCCAACGAACCATGATCATCTCCGAGGCTAGTGGCCAAGGGGCATCAGGACAGAGCACCCTGACAAGACACGAAGTCAACGGCAGAGCAGAGCTAACCCTGCGATCGGCTGCCTTGCGATCTCAAATATTCAATTCCACTCTCACAGTGCACGTCTGGTACGACAAACATCTACTCGAAATTCATGCCACTGGAAGTCATTTTATACGCCTACGAGTTCGTAATCCAGCAACGGAAATGAGAGGCACGGCGCGGAAGACGAACGAACTCTTCTCTCGGAGACAGCCCCGCGGGAAGGCAGATATGAACTCTGGCTGCGATCATGCCAGCGCCGCCCGCATAAGCGTTTGAGCAAATGCGAGATAAACGTGGTGGGTTCTATCCGTATGGCAGCCTGGCATGGCTGCTGCCGCGGAGAGAAAGAAGGTTATTCACGAGTAGTATTCTCTTCCATCACCGAGGGCGAGTCCCTGTCATGAATTGTACATGCCTGAGAGGTCGATCGTTTTTCAAGTGTGGTCTGCCGTTCAATCTCTTGAGATGAGTCCATCGTCATCTCACCAACCACTTTGATGACTTGCAAAAGGCAGTACTTTTCCACCCACGTCCTGTCAGAACTCCTATGCATTAATGATCGCCGTTGTAGAGACATGTATGTATCATGAAATACACAGGCCGCTGCTGGTGCGGTCGAATCGCAACTGGTCAAACGCATGTTGTCCAAGGTCCCAAGATTCTGCCTGGGGCACCGAAAACTAGACTTGCCTATCAAGAAAGTGCGCAGCTGGGCGGGTGACACCGGCAAGGATGCTCTGACTCCTAAGATGTCCGTCATAAATTTTTATGTATCCCCGATCATCCGGGCACGTTCGTCGCAAATAGCGCGGCTGTGAACTGACAGTGAGACACTCACGTATTCCGATCCGAAAAGTCGGATTCCAGGCGCGCGCGCGCAGACGGCATAATGAGATTTTTATAGGAAAAAAATGACGGGGTTGGAGGGCGCCGATGTGTGGCACGTCGCTCCGACGGATCAAGGTGTTCCCTCGCTTGCTCGGAATATGGAGGTTG
>JBBPNZ010001008.1:0-11867 GCA_038091195.1 Phylloporus rhodoxanthus
AGAAGAAGAAGAAGCGCAAACGGGAAGACGACAGCGATGTGGAAGGTGCGGCGTGAATACTTATGATTAAGCTCAGAATGAACCTATGTATCGGATAGACACTGCAAAGGCTATCAAAACTGTGCCAGCAACCCACGCCGCTTCGACAGTACCACCTAAACCCAAGGTCGCAGGTTCCGCCACAAGTCATGCCAAGGTAGGTCTTACGTTGTGCGTTGTTGAAAGCGGCGTTCATAGATGTTTAGCCACTACATTTACCCGATTTTACCGTTCCTCCGCCCATTCAACTACTCCCCCCACGTCCCCCTATACCCCCAGCGCCCATTGCTGGACCTAGTCAACCAACTGATGTTATGGAGGATTTCAGCAAACTTAAACAACCATCACAAACTCCAGTTAATACGTTTTATACGAGCATTGAACCTTGGATACGAGGTGTCAAGGAAGAAGACATTGGCTTCCTCGAGTTTTCGGGAGATGATGTAGAACCGTATGTCATGCCCAGGCTCGGGTGCCATTACTTGGACGTATGGGAAGAAATGGATACCGAACTTTACGGTGGGCCATTACCCGGACTTGTGCCTCAGCGAACGAGTGATGGCGTACCGCTACCGAAATGGGATCCCTCGACACTCTCGGAATCTGATCTTTCGGCTGAAGAGCGAAGTCACGGTCCCCTCACGGAGCGGTTGATCAGTGCCCTTCTACCTATACAGGATGCGGCCACGTCATGGAAGGGTGTGAAGGCAGCCGAGGATGCAATGGAGGGACGACCAGGTGGTACTGGCGCTGCTGCTGCCAGACGGGAGAAGGTGAACGTCGCCGACCTTGAGGAACGAGTTCAAGACACGATGCGGTTTCATGGTTTGTTGACGGAGCCGGTAAATTATATGGATGTATACTTTAAAATGCCTTTTTCTCTGACGAGACTCTTGCAGCCCGATTACTCCGCCAGGGTAGACGATCCGATCGCCACGGCACTCCGCCATGCGCAAAGCGAACTTCGAACGGTCGCCGCTATGAACAAGGCCCGGAGGGAACGCTTGGCAAGTATTGCGAAAGACCGTCTAGGTTATCAAGAGTACTTGGAACTGCGAGACTCTCTTGACAAGAGCATTATCTCCCTGTACAGTAAACTGCAGAAAAAGGACGCTCCAAAAACCCACAAGAAGAAGAAAAAGGGACCCGAAGTCAACGGAAATGTGAATGGCGGCGGAACGTCTGTCGAGTCGCCGAAACCGCCACCCTCCGCGCTCGGCCTTGGCCCCGATGATGATCTTTATCTGGTGGTTCCAGATCAGTTGAAGCAATTAGTTGAAACGAGACGGAACTGGGTCACGATGGTAGGAGGTGTCTTTGACGAGAAGGAGCGGTCCTGGCCAGGTCGGATCTGGGGTCTCCCTCAGAAGAGCATCTATGAAGGATTGGATGAGGTTGTTGAACGTGACGCACAGAAGCCACCACAGCAGAACAGTAGCGATAGCGGGCCACGGACTACACACCAGAATGCGTCACAGGGAGATGAGATGGATGTAGGATGACTCTCTCAGTGTGGCGGATGCATTCGTTATGTCTTTGACCTTAATCTTATTCTTCGTGTTCATCGCTCACCTTCACCTTCACGTGTACTCTGATTCGCAACACCATGCTCGTTACATTGTACTCTCTGCTCAACTGGTATGGAAACATATTTTCCGCCCCAAGCTCAAAGACATGATGTGTGTCAGAAAGGAACCTGCGTATCTAGGCGTTTCGCTTGTGCTTTTTCGATTTTTTGGGCGACTCTCCATCGACCTTGCTACGCTTCTTCCCGTTTGAGTCTTTAGTCTTTGCGGCTTTGCCTTTGGATGAAGGGACCGTGTCGGCGGGCTTGTCTACCATGGTGTCAATGACATCAATGTCCATCGACAAGTCCTCCGAGCGAGACTGCTGAGACCGTGCACCGTAAGGTACGAAAGCATGTCTAAGGAGTTCTTTTGGATAAGATGGCCTGGGAGGATTTTCGTACACGGGAGGTTGGTGCTCTGCGGTGGCGCCTCTCGAAGGCTGAGCAGAGATAACAATATGTTGTGACACCCGTTTCGGAGCTACAGCATGTGCGTGAGCGAACAGAACATGGGCGAAAAGACGTCGTCGTTTACCAATGTACAACTTTCCGCCTTTTCTCTTCCGGGGGAGTAAGCAGGAGAGACCACCGAGTTCTTCAGCGCCAACGACCTCCGCGTCATCGTCGCCGATGCACCAGACATCGTACGACACATTCTTTTTTGACAGACCCCCGATGCGGGCGGTCCGTGATGAGGAAGGAGGGTTGATCTCGAGCCCTTTCAAGTGCTTTGATTTGATCTAGCAGTTCGTAAATTCGGATCGTCGCAAGGAACTACGATGTAGCTGCGTACCGAATCTGGGACTCGAATAAGCCAAACCTCGGTGTCTTCATCGTTCTTAATCGCATCCCACTCGAACTTGCCGGCGTCGACGGTGTGGTCGAGCAATTGAGCGCCCTCGGGGGGTTCATATGCCCAATGTAGGTCGTCTCCTTCGTTTTTACCGTGGTCTGTCGGTACAACGGGAGTCGACTTTGCCTTTTTCTTGGAAGGTTTCTTTTTAGTGAGCGCGATCTTTTCAGTGATGCCAGTCTCGAGATCGGTGTCGGACGAAGTCATTGCGGTGCAGCAGACCGTCGGACGAATTCATGATTTCCTGTTTTGGATAAGTTTGCAAAAGCTTTACTATGAGCGTGACGGCCGTCTTGACCATAGCTGGAACAGATTCAAGCGGAGGTGCAGGAATCCAGGTATTTTAATAGATATATATCCTCCAACCCGATCACTGACGACCACAAGGCTGATCTTAGGACGTTCGCAGCGCACAAGTGCTATGGAACCAGCGTCGTGACTGCAATGACAGCACAGAACACCACCGGCGTTCAAGGGGTTCATGGGGCGCCGCCAGAATTTGTTGTACAACAGGTGGGTGTCCTGTTCTATTTGAAACGTCGAGTCTCATACATTTGGCCAGATACGATCCGTCTTCGATGACATCGACATACGTGCCATCAAAACAGGCATGTTGTTCAGCACAGACATTACCAACTCCATCGTATCTGCGCTCCAGTGCCATTTTGAATCGCATGGCCGTATTCCTCTCGTCTGTGATCCAGTCTGCGTCTCGACGTCTGGACACGTCTTGTTACAACCGGACGCTATCAGCAGCATAATAGATGGATTATTCCCTTTGTCAAGGGTTATCACGCCGAACCAAGCGGAAGCGGAACTTTTGCTCAGAGAACGATCGTTACCTTTCGAGATCACTTCGCTCGAGGACATGCTCGTGGCGGCGCAGAATCTGCTCAAGCTTGGATCGGAGGCAGTGTTACTCAAGGGTGGTCATGTCCTTGTTTCGGAGGACGACATTCGTAACCTTCAAGTCCCCGATGGTATCACGTTGGACGTGAGGCCCGCGTTTTTCCCTGGAGAAAACATGGAGATCCTTCGAAAGGGAGAAATAGGAGACCTCGTCGTGGACGTGCTTTGTCAACGAGGTGTCAAAACTATCACACTGTACCCTCGGCCACACTTACAGACGAAGAGTACCCATGGAACAGGGTGTACACTCAGCGCAGCGCTTGCTTGTGCTCTCGGACAGGGAATTCCAGGTGGATATTATTTCCGTCGTTGCTTGATGGATTTTTGTCCTCATGTCTTATAGTGGAAGAAGCAACTGCGCAAGCCACTGTATTCACGCATCTCGCTATCGAGACTGCTCCGTCTATCGGAAAAGGATATGGTCCTTTAAACCACCTCCACTCGGTGTCGGAACTTGCCGTTCAACCGTAAGCATGACCGTTCTCAGCGGCTTCGTCACTCTCTAAAGTGTTTCTCGCAGACGGACTCCCGGACACCCATATCCATTGACACACAAGTTAATACAGAGTACAGCGAATCTATGGAAAGCATACGTCCAACACAATTTTGTTGTTCAGCTTGGCAAAGGCACACTTGATAGATCGTCGTTCATCCACTTTATCAAGTATGCGCTTTCCTTCTCACATGTGCATGTCGTATCTCACCTTCTCTCAGGCAAGACTATCTTTATTTGAAGTATTATTCCAGAGCATACTCGTGGGCCACCTTTCCCATACTTTGATCAAGTTGTTGACATGGACGTGTAGCCTACTTGCAACCAAGTCCCACGATTTCAAACGCATTGCCGATGCCATAAAGGTGGTGACGGGCATCGCTAAAGAGAGCAGCATACACGTCTCGTTTTGCGCCGAATTCGGCATCACTTTGGAAGAACTGGAGAGCACGCCCGAGTCCCCAGCAACGACGGCATACGGTGCCTTCCTCCTCGATACAGGCGTACAAGGTATCGTACCGTGTCGAACCTGGTGAACGCGTTCAACATGTCTTTCTTAGGAGATACGATGACACTTTTGATGGCACTCGCTGCATGCCTGCTAGGGTACGGCGAAGTCGGACTCTGGCTCAAGAAGGAGGCTGCGAAACCGAACACGTGGATCAAGTGGGAGGGGAATCCGTATCGCAAGTGGATGGAGGATTACGCTGGCCAGGGATTTCAGCATGCAGTCTCTTCTGGTCTTGGCGCGTACCCTCACTCGGGTTTCGTTTCTCGCAAGATACTAGTATTCTAACACGGTTGACCTTTACAGAACTGATCGAGGCTCGCGCAGCCGCAGATCCACCCACACCTGTCCGGTACGCGGAATGGTTGGCCGTTTGGGAAAGGTGTGTTCGTCTCGAAAAAGGATTTTGGGACATGGCGATGAACCTGTCTTGAAAATGCACGTACATATTGCAGTTTCTTGTTCAACTATTAGAAGTGAATATAGAAGTTTATACAGCGCATACGGTCACAATTCGGCTCAGTCACTAACACCTCTCATAGAAAACGAATGATATGCACAGGGAGAATCGCTTTAGCGACCACCTGGGGAAGTGGGCTAGCCCGCTTCATCCGCAAGAACCGTTGGTGCTTCAACTTCAATCTCAATCTTGGGTCCAGAACCCACTTTGGCATCCTCCTCGCCGCTTGACGATTGCTTTCGAACGCCACGTTTCGATTTCTTGGTCTTGGCACTCCGTGCACTTGGACAGAGGCCGCTCGTGCTCAAAGTACATTCGCCGCATTTCGGACCCACGGGGAGGCAGATAGTCTAGGATGTCGTCAACCCTGCGTCGCCCGACCCCGAAAAACGAACAGGAAACGATGACGGAGAGAGGAACTCCAACGATCATATCACCATGTTCTCACCTGTCCAAACCCAACGAGCATATGGTTGATCTCCCCATGCAACGCCTTCGGAAGCCAAGATTGAAGGTTGAGCCTGCGTACAAGGGCGCGAATGGGTGAGCGTGAGACAAGTGACAGCAGGCAGAATGAAAAGGCACACTTACCTCGTCTCTTCTGGGTTCTTTGTCGGCCTGGTGTGCCATCCCAATCGGTTCGTGATCCGGTGGACGTGAACGTCAACGCCGATCCCCACATTTCTACATACAGTGCAAGTATACAATGCGCGCGGGCTTGCACATCAGACTTGAGATCGTAGATGGGTAAGGTGACATACAGCTTCCACGCTACTTGCAGTGCCAGAAACGCCATCTTGGGTCCCACCCCAGGAAGCGAACAGAGCTCGTCCACCGTCTTTGGGACGTCGCCATCGAAATCATCACGTAACCGCTGAGTGGTCTGTTTGATGTACCTTTTTCAAACGACAAGTACGGAAGATCGTCGGACATATAGGCGTGAAAGGAAGAGAGACACACGCACTGCGTCTTTCGCCTCCAAAACCCCACTTTGGCGATCGCTTCCGAGATGGTCGCTTCATCTGCATCCAGCACGGCTTGGACAGAAAGCGATCCACCAAGCGCGGTTCTGAGTTTGCCCACCGCCGCGTCCGTCACTTCGTCCTTGGTCTGCGAGGAGAGCATCAAAGACACGAGCGTCGCGAAACGTTGATTCTAGTACGATGAAAGTCAATATCCACTTTGAGACAAACAAGCCCCCTGAGGGATGCAACGGATAGTGGGAATAAGATATTGAGCCTACCCACCTTGGGATCCCGTTCTCGCAACTGAGCCTGATCACATCCCATCTTGTCCACTGGCGCCTCGATGCGTGAACGCATGTCCTTGATCGCGGCATAGACGTCAGCCCATCTGGTTGGAGCAGGATGCGGGACAGCCAGTGCTTGCGGAATGGGCTTGAGCTTGCTCGGGGACTTGGACTTCTTGGGCGACTCGCTACGAGACACGTCGTGGTTACCCTCAGAATCTGGGACTTTGGTTTGGGCTCTCTTTCGCCGTTGCCCGGGTTTCGTCTGCACTGCGGCCTCAGTGTCATCTTCCGGCACGTCGAGGACGGGGCCTGGTTCGGCTGGCTCGTGCTTGATGCGACTCGATTGTCGTCGAGCAGAGGGACCAAGCTGAGTCTCCAACGCCGCAGCTTCATAGAGCGTCACCGCATTATGATACGGGCTCGCTTTCGCTGCCAGCCTCGTCAACCGCGTCGAGGTCGTTCGCCTGGCCGCACACATGAGTCCAAGGAGAGACTACTAGTTCAGTACAAAAGCATTCTAGTATCCAAATAAGGAAATATGGTTTAGCGAGATACAATGAACGGAAACCAAGGATGGACATCTGGATCCCAGGTCAACACGGACATATCCCACCCGCCGGCCTCTGACATGGATCCGGGAAGCTTCTCAAGACTCAGACACACGTCGCGCAAGGACCGAACAGACTGGGAGTTGCGTCAGCGGGGGAAAACGCCGAGCCGTGGAACGGAAAGCACCTGCTGGCGTTCCTCGACCCACGGTCCTGTCCAGCCCCCCGTAAAGGTGATTAATTCCTCCAGGAGCTTGCCAGCGAGTTGAACATGTCCCTTGGGGGAGTAATCACGGTCCTTGGCACATTGAAAATCGTGAGCCGCAGGCACGAGCAAAGGCTGGGATATCATACCTGCTGGATCGCTGAACAAGCAGCAGTAAATTTGAGAAAATTGGGATGACCAACAGGAGGTCGTTCTACATCATCGTAGTCGTCTAGAAAGGCCCATTTATACCGGCGAAGGCAGTTGAGTCGCATGCGTTGCCACGATGTGCCAAGTTTTTTCAAAGAGACCTAACGGCCGAGTGTGTTGAGCCGACGGAATGGCGGATAAGAGTGAGGGTACAAACAGAGAACACAGCCAACGACATCGCTTGCAGAGCTGTCAAGAAGACGGACCGAAACTGGTGTTCATCATACGCGGGTGATCCTGATTCACGCAACGAACATCAACACTAGCCACATGGAATTAACATAACTTACCTTCCAATCCCGGTATGAGGTCATCCAAATATGAAAGCTGTAACTCCAGGACCTGAGTAGCGTACCAATATGCAAACACCCGTTCCTCAGCTGAATAGAGGGACAGTTGTGCCCCAGAATAGATAACTTCACAGATGACTGACAGCCTTTGGAAGAGTGTAGTAGTGCATAATCCGCGTAAAGGATCTGGTTCTTCCTGAAAATCCCATCAGAAACACCAACAAATCACCGACAGTGGCACGCACGGGCTCGAGATTATTTTGAATTTCTATGAACAGAGCATAGAGTGTGTGCCAATCAAACAACGATTTCACACAATATCTACGCCGTCGTGTGGGGTTGTACCACAAGGCCTTGATATAACCTAGTTCAAGCTAATTTGAGACGTGGGTTTCAGGTTCAAGTCAGGATTATCAGGGTGACCACGTACTTCTATAATTGAGCGTTCCAGATGTCCCAACGGTGATGTTTGCAAGCCTTTCCAACGGCGTCCAACTACATCAATAAATGAATCATAAGATAACCCGCAGTTTTCGATGAAAAAGCATTCCACGATGTGTTTTTGTGTGTATTTATTCAGCACTAGCCCATCCTCAAACAAGGTCGACTAGAGATGAGTTGCTCAGGTAGGAGATAGCACACGCTTAGAAAGTCCTGGTACCTGGCATGCAGACCGGACGTATGGGAGACGTCGATTTGGTTTTGATGACCATACTTGGATGTGGCCCGTAATCTAAGCGTAACATGAATCAACGGTACTTGGTCAATGCAATTCTCACAACCTTCCAACTCGTGAGATTCGATACCTCAGCTAGGGTGCTGAGCTGATCAAGGGAATCCAAGAGTTCTACTACTTTGTTCCACACTACGTCCTGGTCGGGCAACCGAATGACGTGAAGTGGGATGAATGAGACAAGAACGCGGGCGAACTGAGGATCGAAAGCGCGAGGTGCTGGAGAGTCAAGTCCAGGCTCTGGTGGCGGCATTTGCCGTATTTTTTGTACTAATTCGCGCGCAGTGTTGACGAGTGGACGAAGGCGGTGGTAATCCTTGGACAATTGGGCTGCTAAGAGTTCCATGAATGTCTAATATAATGTCAGTGAAGGTAACAATGATAAATATCAAGGTCGAACCTTGCGCAGAACGAGTCGATGACGCAGTGCATCCTTCCAAGTCGGTGATGCTACATAAATGAGTCGAGTTCCGCACTGTTCCGGTTGGAATTACCTTTGAAAGACCGTTCTAGCCAAGTACAAGCATGTTCTAGCTTGGCCTGAACGTAGCCGACGGACAAGGCCTCCCCCAAAGGTACGTCGCACTTTTCGCTCTGCCAGTCCTCAGTCTGTCAAAGCCAGTGCAAATGAGGGTGCAATATATGAGAGCACGCCATGAGACGGACATCATACACATTCCCCTTGTTGAGTTCCCTCCATGTGAGATCGCACGATTTGAGCAAGCCATACACGTAGGCTCTAAGAACAATGGTGACGAGCTCGGGTGGGCGCGTGTGGTCAACCTCCAAAACTCGATCGGCTGGTATCAATTCTGGGTCAGTTTCTCTCAGCGCATGCGCGTATAAAAACGAGTATATGGTCTGAGAAAGCGTGTAGCCGACATGCCATTCCATCTGTGACGCGACAGGAAATGAATACAAGGCATGATACACATTCATGCGAGTATTCACCTCGCAGGCAACGGAGCGGTCTATTATCCAGCACACCTCTTCCGGAAGCAGGGGCTCTAGGGGATCGAAAACCGGTCGCGTTTGGTCCATCAATGCCAGGCCGCTGTCGAAACGAGGTTCGCCGATCTTGTTCGGTGCTGAGCGGAGAGGGGTCGTTGAGAAGGATGTTACCTACCTCAAAGGCTGCCATTGCATCCTGCAGAGTGAAATCTTCCGCCATGATAAGTCCCCCGGAAGGCATATCTTGCAGCCACAAGGTGAACGAGATGGCATGTTTGAAGTTGGGTGAGGATTTACCTTGAGCAGCGTCGGAAAACGTCTGTGTGACATCGTAGAAACTGTCACCGCCTGGCAAGCCAAAATCAAGACAGTCCATGGCCGTCGACCACGTCTCGGTCGGGGAAGACATTCAAGACTGAAGCTTGAAAAACGAAACACATTCGTCCAACGGAGTTTCAAACAACTACTTATGATCCCTTTTGGACATGTTGGCGAACGTGCCCAACGAGCGCTGCAAGTACAGTCCATAAAATGGTCCCAGCGACGGGCGTTGGCAAACCAGACGTCCTCGAAGCGCGTCATCTTTTCTGGTATTCAGCCCACTGGCATCCCTCATGTACGCGGAAAGTTTCGTCGCGTCGCAGGCTGACACACGAACAGTTAGGAAACTATCTGGGCGCCTTGTCGAACTGGGTCAAGCTACAGAAATCTGCGGAACGGGATGATGTCCTTCTCTTTTCAATCGTGGGCTGGCATGCGTTGACTCTTCCCCAAGACCCTGTTGTCCTGCAGTCTGCGAGGGACGATATGCTCGCAGTGATCCTTGCCATCGGGATCGACCCAGCGCGTTCGATACTGTTCCACCAAGATCATGTAAGACTGTTCACACCCTGCGACATCGAGTAACTCGAGTTTCACAGAATCGACACCACACGGAACTGTGCTGGATCTTGAGCTGCCTCACCTCGATTGGAAAACTACGCCGGATGACAACATGGAAGGTTTGTGAGGAAGCCGCGCGATTTTTCTGGCTGTCTCACCTTTGAAAAGTCGCGACTAGCAGTGTCAAGGAATGCAAAGTCAGAAGACGACGTAGACGAATCGCTGCTTAATGCTGGCTTGTTCACTTACCCGGTCCTTCAAGCTGCGGACGTGCTCATATATAGGTGAGCAACCCACATTTGACTCTGGACATTTAACAAACGATTCCAGGGCTACGCATGTTCCCGTAGGAGAGGATCAACGTCAACATATAGAACTTACCCGAGATTTAGCGGATATATTTAATCGTACATTCAATAGGCATGGTCAGTCGCCCCTCTTCCCATTACCAAAATACGTAGAAAGTTGGTCGTTTTCACGGTTTTGAAAGCTATTCCTACACAACTCATCTTCCCACAGCTCCATCGAAACGAATACTCTCCCTTAAAGACCCATCGTCCAAGATGTCCAAATCCTCGCCGGATACTGTGTCGCGCATTCTTTTAACGGACACCTCCAGTCAGATCAAGGCAAAGATTCGTGGAGCGGTCACGGATTCTGTCCAGGGCATAACCTATGATCCTGTCTCTCGCCCTGGGACTTCGAACCTCCTCACTATCCTTGCGGCGTGCACTGATAACGATGTTGTCAAAGTTGCGCAGCGATATGAGAATAAAGGACATGGGCAATTGAAGAACGATGTAGCGGATGCGGTGGAGGAAGCACTCAAAGGTCCTCGAGCTGAATTTGAGAGACTTCGTAGTGAAAAGACGTTCCTCGACGAGGTTGCGCGGAACGGTGCTGCCCAAGCCATGAAATACTCGGAAGCTACGATAGATCAAGTTCGACGTCTTGTTGGACTGTCCTGACACGCTTGTTATCAGACGTCTTGATATAGAAATTATATTGACAAGAGGACTGGCCATCACTGTGGACGACGGTCACATGATTATTGACCCAGCGGCACCGCCACTCACGCTTGCTAGTTCCTTAGTCCTACACAAATACGCGCTCCAATTCTCCGAACAAACGTATATACTAGACTCCACTAAATATGAACTGAGATTAGTCTGATCGCTTTTCCAGGGTGCCAGCTAATACCGCCCATTTTGAAATGCGGTCTCTGTTGCGGTCATTCGGATCATGGATGGGCGACATTGCGACATGTGGACGATAAGAAAGGCTATTGACTCCAGTGCGATGCTGCGCTGGACGGGCACACTCGGCTTATCCTGTCGCTGGTCCCATTCTGCCTAACGACGGTGACGGTCTTTCCACCTTGAAGTCGGCACCATCAGTTGTTTTGCCGCGCCAGTGTCCGAGCAGCATCACACGCGGAGTCCGGTTACTGCGCATGCCCAGGTTCCTTATCATCTCAGTCTTGTACCCGATATCTCCTTCCATGGGATAAAAGCAGTGTTGATCAAGCAGTGTTGTTACCACTTTTTCCCCGAGCTTCCTTCTCGTTACCCACACCACTCGTCTACAACCATGTCCAGCAGGGAGGCAATTGCAAAAGCCGATGAGCAGCTTCTTGCCGAGCTTGGCTATAAACAGGAATTCAAGAGGGCATTTACGCCACTCGAGGTCACTAAGATTCCGCACTGACCTACAGCTATATCACTGACGGTGTCGTATTCACAGGTATTCGGTGTTGCATTCAGTATCATTGGCTTGCTTCCCTCGATTGCGCAAGTATACTGATTCTATCTGCACGACGTGGCTTACCTCGTATAACATGCAGTTCCGTCCTCACTTACTCCATCCCGAATGGCGGTCCCTCCGCAATGGTATGGGGGGTGCGTACCTTCTCTTTCGATATCCGGATGACATGAAAGTGCAATTTGTCACATTTATCACTCCCCCCC
>JBBPNZ010001010.1:0-11860 GCA_038091195.1 Phylloporus rhodoxanthus
GGTTCCCATTGATCTCCCCGGGTGAACATGGCAAGACCCCAAACATCTGCAGTCAGCCGGTTCCATATATCGTCCGTTGGTGCACCGAGATTGGTGCAGACTGACGCATGATTGCATTTCCATGCAAGATTGACGACGGCTTCATTCTCGCGCTATTGCACGTTATTTGATCAAGAACTAGGGCCCCTATCCCGACTGATCCAAGGAGGAGGCCTTGTTCGAACAGGCGATCGAGGCATTTAACATCATCCACCACCAGTTTAGTCCTCTGGCAGTCAAGATCGAGGAATCTCAACGTTTACCTTGGCAAACAGAAATAGTACCTGGCTGGTGACATGCGTAGATGATCGGTTGTCGCTTGTCAACGTGCCAATGGCTCATGTGCTCACAGCAGGCAGTGACCTGCAACGCTCGCCCATTGGAAACGCGCACGGACCTGCAATGTTCGAGAAGAGGTGGTGGTTGTCTATAGCTGTCAAGGGTCATGTACATATTCTGTAGAGTTGATCGTGTGTGTGTGTACGCCACATTGCCTAAAACGCGGATTTGGTGGTGTCTACCAAGTTGTTTCAAGTCCACTACATACATGAATGCTCCCGTCTGCTTGGTATGTCTTACTTTCTTCCTCGCGTCCATCTAACGTGTTATATCTTCTGTTAGACCACATAAATCCCACCCAAAAAAACCTTTGCGCTCCTTTGCCCCAAATGGTTCCACGTCGCGCTCCTCAATCTTTGAGTCCACAAGACGCCGCCTATATCTCATCCACCCCGTCCTCGCCCGCCAACGTCATTTTTCCGCAGACACGTTCAAGCTCGCCGTCCGGAATATCCCATTTCCTCTCCAAACCATCAAAGTGGTTTGGCAGGAAGACATCCGACCCGCGTTCTATCTCCATCGGTCATGAGCCCAGGCCAAGCACCAGCTCAGTCAGGCGGCCAAAAATATCAAGACCTACCGATCCACGTCCAATCCTCGCCACCTTCCAGTCGGAGCCCCACGCTATGGATGCCACCAGGTAGGTCATCCTTTCATGCACCCAGCTTCTTCTAGTCGCGTCAAAACTTGATCCAATTCACTGACATCATCATTTTGCAGGCCCGTTCAGGAACTCACCTTTAAACCGAAGAAGTCTTTTGAATTAAATTCAGCATACCCAACTTCTTCTCAACACCCCCCCGATGTCGACGGCGGTCTCGGTGATCTTCGTAATATATCACGCAGAACTTGGTCCAAGTCCGTAGATGACCTCAGAAGCTTCCCTGATCTTTCCCATCCCAACGACGTTGATGTCTCCTTTCACCACAGAATACAAGAGTATCGTAATAGAAGCAACAGTAGTGCTACTCTCCACCCAACTGCTTCCACCAGTAACGCTATCCCTCCAAGTCCAACCATTCAGTCTTCTCCCTCTGCCGTGACCACCTTGTCTAATACCCCTTCCGAAGAGACACATGCTACCCACGAACATAATATATCCATATCCGTTTCCTCTCCTACCTCAGATAGCTTCGTGTTACCCGACGATTCTCCGCCCACCCCAAATGCTCGAATGCATTCTTTCGCTCCTAGGTTGCCAACCAAGCTCTCTGCTTCCAAATTGGGCCTTCCCCCACACAGTCCCAAAAGAAAAGGTTCCGGTGACTCAGTGAAGCATCTTGACAGTGATAAACCTTTGGGAACTTCAATGGGGCGCGGCGTTTTCCCTTTCAGTCTCTCAGGGCCTTCTCACAAGTACTCGGCTCCCAATCTGGTCGCTCAAGCTTCCGTAAATCAACCGTCTTCGTTGCTTGCTCCGCCATCCCCCAACGATGAACCTGGAGCAGATGAGAGCATGGTTTCAAGGCGAACATCACAGATCACGTATAACTCGGGATTCATCAACCGTCTTACAGACGCCGCGCCGATGATACAAGCCTATCAGAGACCCTACAGCACAGCGGTCAATTACACGTTTGCAAAGGGCTGGAAACCTTTCAAAGCCGAGCTCAAAGGGTCAAAGTTGTATTTCTATAAACCACCGAGTGATAGGAGCGCTGCAATCAAGGAATTATTTCCTACCAGTGTCGTGCCACCCAACCTCGAAGATGAAGTTACAGAATCGGACGTCCCCGAGGAGGGCGGGAAGTTGGGGAGGGGGAGAGAGGATGGTATTGGGTCTATCGGAAGGAAGAAGCGAGCCTATTGGGGAAGAAGGACCCATCCCGAGCTAGTGGTCAGCGAAGGGCAAATCGTCAAGGGAACCTTTGAAGCACTCGTACATGAAGCTGTGTTTGCGACGACGTTCCTCGCTCCCGTCACAGACGAAAATGCCCAATCTGCCAAGCCTTTTGTGGATGGGAGAAGTCCCGAGTGGAAGGATTTCTCATCCACAATCATTCTCTGCCTGCCGTCCCTCGTGGACCGGTCCAAGTTTGAGAACGAATTTACCCGCCTATCCTCTACTCTGATCAATGGTGCAGACGACGATACCAGAGAAACTGAACGCGCTAGGGTGTTTTGGATAGCCCAAGAATATGTACGGTTCCATGGTGCGCCATCTGACCAGTCTGGTTGGCAAGAGTTTACATCCACTGCTATTCCCAACTTCAATCTCAATCTTTTCACCACAAATGGTGGTGTGCCCAAGTCTGTCTCCACCCAGGCGATTTATAACCCGTCGCCAAACCCGAACATCGGGAGTCCACAGCTAGATGCGCTTTCTCCGAACCTCGGGACATTCTCACCAAGACCTCAAGACGGCAAGATTGCCTCTTTGATAGGAGCACTAGGACCGCCGGCTGTTCCGCCCATATCTCCGGCAAAGCTGCTCAACCCACGGCAACCGCGCACCCAATTAGCAGATGCGGTAGAACGACCGCCGAGAATCTGGGCTATGCTTGCCCAAGATGGCTTCTCCCGCGAAGTTCTCTCGTTGCTCGATCCTCACGTAATTGCTTTTAGTCTCCAAACGTTCCACCGATGCGTATTCCAGGGGCTTCCTAACAATTTGACTGCCGACCATCTCCTCGGCACAGACACTCCTCCCGTTGCCTCTGACGATGCCGATCCGGCCCAAACGGAGCTGCCACGTTCAGCCAAATTCTTTGGAAGCGATGATCACCCTCACTGGCTCACGAGGTTGCTGCTCATGCAAATCCTTGGTTCAGACTCGTCCAATGCCAACACTACTCACCAGGATCGAATGTGTCGTACGCATTCGCGGTCCGAGGTGATTTCGATTTGGGCCAGGGTCGGAGAACTCTGCCGTGTTGCTGGGGATGAATGTTCCTGGAAGGCTATATTGGCGGCATTGTGCTCCCGGCCTGTAGCGAGGTTGACAAAAGCCTGGAGGCGTGCCGATAGGCAGAGCATCATTGCCGTCGAATCGTGGATTTATCCCGAGAACGATGGGCACGTCGCTACTGCGAGAGATCCATTGATCACCGCTTGGGGTGGTGACGCAAAGGAACAGATTCGCCACGAGATGGACCGTGCGCGAAATGAGGTGGATGAACATTGGGCCACCGAGCCACTTTTGAAGGCTAGGGGTATATTCGAGAGTGTCAGGACACGATTTGCGCTGTGTTCCAGGATGCCCGTCGAGACTGGTTTGCTTGCCCAGGACGTTGCCAAGCTGGTGTCGCTGTGGGAGGACTTGTCGGAAGAGAAGAGTGCACAAAATGCGTTTGCTGTGAAATTTCAGCGGTACGTCCCATGAATCAAGGTGTTGGATGGGCACTCATGCTGGTATCAGTGCCGACCAATTTATGTCACTCTCGTTGGCTGCCGAACCTCGGAGGAAAGGGATGTTTGAGCCATTTTTCTGGCTTCAATCCACTGCCGCGCCGTATACACATTGTCATCCCCTTGTTCCCCTTCTCTTTGTGGAACCCATGCCAACTGTCTCACTGATCGATCGGGGTCAAGTGTGGAGAGGTCGCCTTGAGAGCGGGCCAACGAAACTTGGCGTGGAAGAGCTTCAACAACTTCGTAACCTAGATACTCTCCGCCCATTCAGGAAAAATGATGCTTCGGCAAGTAAAGACAAATTGTTCAAGATTGGAGACGTCGATCTAGGGGGAACAGCTATTCCAGTGTACGATGGAGAGCTCCTTCTCGTTGCCCGTCCAGACATGGATGCAACATCGAGACCGGCATCATGTGCTCCTTCTCGTCCACCCAGTTCAGCGATCGAGCCGTCGGGCAGCGATAGAGCGATCGTGCGTTCCCCGTCTATCCGAGTGAAACCAAGCTCGTGCCAGGGACTCGAACGGAAGAGCAGCGTGCAACGACGGAACTCTCTACCTGCCATATCCCAACGTGCGAATCACCCGGTTGTAACGGAGGTGTCCACCGAGCGGCCCATTCGAGTGCTCGTGCAGGCAGGGACTCTGGATAGGCTGGTGAACGTGCTCATACATGGTCTCAAAGGCGTTTCGGTTGCTGTTGCGGATGATAACGGCGAGACATCGTTGCGGGATGGTAATACCAGGGATTTGGTCGTCGATCATGCCGAGTTTGCGCGGGTGTGGTGGAACGTGTTCCGCAGCTTTGTGACACCATCTGTGTTTTTCGAGGTGAGCGCGACTACGCCTGAATTCATTTGTCTCTGGAAACTTATGGAAACTAGCTCCTGCGCAAACGATTTGTGGGAAGTCGACCTTCGAACAATACACCAGGTAACGCTCCGATTCACGTTGTACAATACCGTTCCGAGATTTTCGGGGCCGTCAAGGAATGGATCATGGCCGGCGGGGGCGCGCAAGATTGTCTAGATGAAGTCCAGCTCTACGAGATGGTTCGAGCGTTTTTGGAGGCACCGCTGGATCGTTCGGTGGCCGACTGTCCTGTACCTGACGATGACTCTGAGCTTGTTCAAGCCTGGGATGAATTAGAGGAAACTCGAAGGGCCACGTTATCGATGTTCATGTCCCACGCGATGCGCCCGCCAGTGCTTGCGCTTGCGGTCCTTCGAACCTCTGTCACCGTCTCGCACACTCGATCCTTTGGGAATCAAGCACCTGATCTTGATCGGATTGCTGCTGAAGATCTGGTGGAGAATTTGAATGCCATGGGTTATGCTGCTTTTAGTAACGTCTCGGAAGAAGTGCGTATTTTCTGTTCGTAGCGCTGGCTCTTATTGATATTTGTATCGTAGGATCTGTTTGTCACTGCTGATTTGCTTGAAGTCCAAAGTGCGGATCGGACGGGTTGGTTCTCTTCCCGGGAGGCCAGCTACTTGGATGACGTCGACATTCAGACGATGTATTCCCATCTCATGGAGGTAGAACCATCGTCGATGATGTCTGACTCCCAGGATTCCGTTTATCGTCTCCTTCCACCAAGCATTCGGAGCTGTATAAGGGCTTACAACATCCTTCGCAAATGGATCATTGCTAAACTCGTGGGCCCAAAGCTTGGTATCCGGAACCGACAGGCTCGCATGGAGTTGTGCCTACAAGCCATCGAGATCGCCCGTATGCGCAGCCTTGAGAGTGGTGCTGCCATTGTTGACTCCCAAGAACAACCTGTTGTACGGTCGTTTGTCGAGACCGTTCTGACTGCCGCCATCATTAGCCCCGAGAGTCGGTTGCACCACCGACCGTGGCAAAACGTGGCCAACATTCGTGGTGTACAATGTGATAGTCTCGGGGCTCTACTGTCGCGGCCGACGGTTCCGAAAAAGCTGTATGGAGATCCGCCAATCGTCGATATTACCTGGCTTCTGGAACGCATTCTGGAGATTGTCAGTATACCGAACGCCGTGACGATATTACCGGAGGATCCGCAGTCCATAATTAACCTCGATAAGCGCAGGTTAGGCTTTTTTTTGAGTCGATGTATGCGATGTGCTGATACCCTTACCAAGACACCTGTGCGATGTCATACTCGATATGCCAACGTTGCTTAGCAAGCGTGGTCATTCCAGAGAAGATGTCGACCGACATGATTTCGAGCGCCTGAACAACATCGAAAAAGAAATGAGCGTCACTCACTTTGACCTTCGTGGCATCAAGGACGAAGCGCAACGAGAAGCACTCCAAGCTCAGATCAGTGGATCTACTTCCGCAAAAAAGGTCGTCCGACCTTTCCAGCGTCTCGTTTTACTGCAGCACGAAAAGAACAAGCGTGACAAGTATTTGTATGACCGACTCAGCAAAGACAAGAAACAAGAGCAGTTGCGACTGGAACGGCGGGATGAGTATCTGAACAAGGCAGTACGGCCCCGAAAGCCAATGACTCAGGCTCAGAAGCAGCATCGCATGAAGAAGAGCTATTCGTCCGCGTTCTTCCAGTTGATGCGACCTATTTCGAGTGCGTTTACGGATCATACCTTGGCTGCCAAGAGATCGCCTACGGAGCTGGATTTCGTGCCATCTGGCAAACCATCGCTGGTGCTGTCCATTGTGGGCGCCAAAGTGGCACAGTTTATCAACAATGAGAGGTCGTATATGTTCCAGCTGGACACGGAAGAGGGAGAGCAGTATTTGCTGCAGGCGTTTTCGAGGCAGGAGATGATACAATGGATAGATACGATCACAAATGTGTCCAAGGTGGCCGCGAAGCGGCGTCTGACATATCTGGGCAACTCTCCCAAGCCTCAACTCTCTGACCATATCATTGATCCTGTCGGGGCGCCGCCAACATCCCGCGATCCTGCTGCTGGTGGGTGTTGCTCAGTGTTGCGAAAACAACGGTACTGATGAGATGCTATCCAGTCTTTGGTGTGGAACTTCAATTCTTGCTCGAACGCGAAGCAAACGGGGTAGAGATACTCCCTGGCACGCTCCCTTCTGTGATGGCGAGATGTCTGGCTGAAGTCGAGGCCCGTGGGTTGAGTGAAGTTGGGATTTGTAAGTTTTTGTTTTCGTCCGTGAACACTGCTGTCTTTTGACATCGTTCTAGATCGTATTGGAGGTGCTACTCTTGAAATCAATGCGCTCCGTGATGCGTTCAACAGGGGTGAAATGCCTATTACGGAGAGCACTGACATCTATGCGATCGGAGACTTGATCAAGTCGTGGTTCAGGCTTATGCCGGAACCTGTGTTCCCTGCGTCTGCGTACTATGCTATCATTGAAGCCATCAGTACGTCGATTCCGTTCCCGCGTGTACACGTCTGATTCCGCGACAGAGGTCGACAATCTTCATGCACGACTATCGAGCATTCGAAGAGTCATTCATGGGCTACCACAGGCCAACTTTGATTTACTGAAGCGCGTCGCTGAGCACCTTGACAAGTGCGTCTTTTTTACTTTGACAGGCGAACACTGATCTCACCCATGAGTTCAGAGTGACCGACTTTGAGGAACAGAATCACATGACAGTGGATGCGCTTGCCATCGTGTTTAGTCCGAACCTGCTGCGAGCACCTCAAAACGACTTTGCTCTCATCCTCGCCAACATGGGACATACGCACAAGCTTGTCAAGGCTCTCATCACCCACGTGCGTCACTAATAAACGAAGGGACGCGCGCGTGACACTGACTCGAAAATACAGTTCCATGTCATATTTGACGAAGATTACGAGGCAGAATATGATGTAGAAGAGGATGATATGGAACCGCCGATCCTGGAGGAAGAAGAGGAAGAAGAAGAAGACATTCCGCCATCCCAGTCGACGCACACTGGAGATGAATGAATAACCGACGATGGTCCTTGTACAGTCTCATCTTTTCGCATCTTTCAGCATTGATGGACGCTCGTGTTGTGTTTCAATTCATTCTCTCTTTTCTCTCTTTGTTCGTCTGCGGCACATTTATCATGGACATGTACAATTTCCACACGCGACTTTCTTCTCCCGAATGTTAGACCCCGTTTCTCCCCTTGCACCTCTTTATTATGTTGGGTCCATCATCCATTAGTCCGGAACTGGCACAAAATTTATTATTGTACTGCACTTCTAGCTAAGATTGCCCCAAGTTAAACTTTGTCTAGTCATCCTCATCCCAATTACCCGCTTGCTGGGGCACTTTTGGTCCACCAGCAGGCTTGCTCATGATAATGCTGTCCACGCTTAACACTGAAACAGCTGCTTCTGTTCCAAGTTTGAGAGCCCATGACTTGGCAGCAAGGGAATCGAGGATTTTGTACTCGGTAGCCAACAGCGTACCATCTCGTTCAGCCTGACATTGCATGATGAGCGGCGGGCATCAATCGAGTATATGAGACGATTACCTCTACGTCGACGCCCCAGCCTTCTCCGCCCTTTTGCTCATGCTTTGCCCACAGTCGACTCAGCACCTCGTTGCCCTCCGCACCACCGAGCGCGTTCTGCGCGAGCATCCTCGGGACGACCTCGAGCGCCGACGCGTACCGCTTCACAGCGTGCTGCGCCAGGCCCTTGAGCCCACTCCCATACGCGTCCACGCACTTCCCAAGCTCGAGCTCGGTCGCACCCGCGCCGGGGACGAGCCTCGGATCCTTGAGCAGCGCCTTGATCACGTTGACGCCGTCGTCGATCGCGCGTTCGAGGTCGTCTAAATGGTTGGCTGTCGCGCCCCTCAGCACGATCGTTGCCGTCCGCGTCTTCTCGGTGCGTGCGCTGTACCCGGGCTCGTCCTCCCTGAGCTGTCTGAGCACGGTGACGCGGTCGCCGCCGATTTCGGTCGTCTCAAAGATGTCGACGTAGCCGGCTTCTTCGGGGGTGGGCGCGCCGATGCGTGCGAGGGGCGTGGCGTTGGCGACGCGGCTTACTCTGCGGAGGTCGAATTTGGAGAGGACTTTGAGGACGGCGATGTTGCATCTGTTGAGGTAATGGAGGGCGAGATCGCCGACCGAGGATCCGGCGATGACGACTTTGACGCCTGAATCAGCAATCTCTTTGAAGATCTGGTGCGTCGAGGGTGAGCGTGTGCGTGGCAAGGGAGCCGAGTGAAGCGACCTTTTCCAAGTGTTTCTCCTCTCCTCTGGTGAAGTTGAGCATTTCGTCTGCGTTTTTGATCAGGACGGTACCCTTGGTTTCGGTTTGTGTGATGTCGAGTGCGCAAGTGAAGACGGCGACTTTGGCCTGGGTGACTTTTTTGATGATGCCCTCTGGTTCACGGCCGAATACCATGCCCTGGACGACGCGGCTTGCAGCGAGGCTTCCTCCCATGATTTTGACGACGCGGACATTGTCTACGTTAAAGTTCTTTGGGTTATTTGGCATGACTGCGAGTGCGGCTTCTGCGACAAGCACGGAAAGGGTGTCTTCGAAACCATATTGTTTTGACGCGATGGCAGGTTTGAGTGCTTCTGCGAGCGATGCTTGTGTGAAAGGCGAGGGAAGGCTAGATGTCGACAGATCTTGAAGACAGTGAGCTACGTTGGATGGCAGGAGTAGAGACGTACTTTCCAGCTCGGCGAGGGCTTTCGCGCACGCGAGTTCGTATCCTTTGATGATCTCGCTTGGATGTAGACCCATGATGAGGAGATGTTCTGCTTTCTTGAGAAGTTCGCCTGCAAAGATGATCACGGTGTTGGTAGCATCGCCCATCTGTGCGTTGGTCTGGCGGGTGTCGTTTGGTATGGTGATCAGACTGACCTCGGATTCCTGTGCCTGCGACGCCATCACGAGGAGTTTTGCAGCGGGGTGTACGACCTCGACCTCTTTGATGATGGTCGCAGCGTCAGACGTAACGAACAGTCGACCCAAGTGATTGATCAAGAGTTTATTACGACCTGGATATCAGTGAAGCAGACTGCAGAACGAGCATCGACATTGGACGTACCATTGGGTCCAAAACTCGTCCGTACGAGATCTGACAGCTCTGACACGGCCTGAATGTTGCGCAGAATGGCATCCTCGAGGCCTTGCAGATACTAAAAAATGTCGATGGGTCCGTTGCTCGATGATCTGTGCGTTATGCGCACCTTGTAGCCCTCCTTGAAGAGCTGGATGTTGTTGGCTTTTGGGACTTTGAGCGACATGAACGACAAACCCAAAGGCGACTCGTGACTCAATTGTTACTCTCAGAGATGGTCCTCAAAATACTCTGTGCGGTGGTCAACACTTTGCTACCTTCGTCGTATTATGTGCATGCGTTCATAGCCATTCTTACGATTGTCGTCGTTCACGCCTTTGCACAAGGACGTACAACAAACCGGGAACGAGATATGCATGCGCGTGTCGTTCTCGTCACAGTAAGTCATTCGTTGGCCTGTTCTACCGTCGTGTCTTCATCCTCGTTCTCAAGGGCAGTTTTACCCCGCTCGGGCTCACACTGATCGAAAACTTGGCCAAGCGTGGCGCACATGTTATTGCACTCTCCCCAAAACCAATCGACCATCCGGAAGTAGACATTCTTATCGACCTCCTACGCGATTCAACCAAAAATGAGCACATTTACGCAGAAGAATGCGATTTATCTTCCTCGGCTTCCGTTCGGGAGTTCTGTACGCGCTTCATCACTGGAAAGGACACCCGTTTGGACGCGATTGTGTTTGCACACGAATATCGACCGATAGGGTCACTCCTAGCTTCTGACGCGCTTGTTGAACTTGCAACGCGTCGCCAAACGTGCTCGTTGGCCACTTTTTTGACGATTACATTGTTACTTCCCGTCCTGCTCGTTGCTCCAGTGGAACGTGACATCCGCATCATCAACGTCGTCAACCCCTTTTATGCAGCTGCATCCACGACATATTCCTTGACAGAAGTGCGTTCACCAACCGTTCCACTGTTCAAGCAGGAAGGCCGGAGGTCTTTGGAGACGATCATCTTCATGCGCCATCTACAGCGTGTTTTGGATGCCCTTCCATCAGGCGGTCAAGTGCCCAAAACGGACGAGGCGACTGTCCGTGTGGTGAGCGAAAAGGTTCAAAAGTCGAATATAGTCGCCGCTTGCGTCTGTCCCGGGATAAGTACGGATACCGTTGCAACCCTTTTGAAGGCGAACGGTGCTCATGCACGACGGTCCATCCTCGGGACGCTTGTGTGCGTTGTCACTGAACTCGTTTCCGGCCAAGCCTGACGTCCATCCAGCTATCTCGTTGCGCAGCCACTCTTGAGATTGTTGGCTAAATCGCCGACGGCCACAGTTCAGTCGATATTGCACGTACTTTTCCTCCCGACGCCATTCAAGAGTTCGCCTACCAGGACTCCTTCTGAGAATGCTGCAGAGGAGGTTTTGAAGGCCGGAGGGTTATACAGAGAGTGTGCCGTTGTCCGTGTGCAAATACCCACACCCGATGGGTCACCTGTTGCGAGCGGAGAAGGGCATATACCAGAAGACAACGAACTAGGTGGTGTGCATCTCGGTCAATCCGTCTGGGAGTCTTTTGAAGCCGCGCTCAAAGCATGGGAAAAGACCGTTCCCACCTCTGACAAGAAAACTGCTGGCGATGATACCCCGTCGGTGGATACCTCTACTTAGCCCTTGCATGGACTTTGCAAACTTTACGAGTCACGACAAGGTTTTGATACTAGTGACACCGTCACTGGATAATTTATTGATCGACAAGAGATATACCACTGGTAAATAAAATAATGTGATGGCATGGTAAAAACATCGTTCTCTACTCTCGAACAATCATGCTTCATCTCGCTCCAGGGTATCAGCTATCGATTCAAGTGCTACCTTGGGCTTCAAGAGTGTGGTATTCTTGAACTCGACTGCGTCACCCTGCACGGCTTTTTCTGACCTTTGCAGACCTAGCGCGGTGGTGCACAGTACGGTCTTCCCTTCCAAGCCATCTGCGGATGCCTCGAAATTGTCCATGTTTATCCGGTTGTACTTTTCGCCCAAAGTAGCATTCAAGGGCCACAAGTCAGCGGAGGTGACCTCCTCACCCATCGCCTTGTTCAAACGGGACGCCATCTTGACGATGTTTGAAATGCGTTCACCAAACTTTTGGGTGAAGGTGCGATAGGCTTCTTCGTAGCCCTTTGTGCACC
>JBBPNZ010001011.1:0-11855 GCA_038091195.1 Phylloporus rhodoxanthus
CAAATGCGTGATCTTCCGCCAATAGCTGGCGCTATCATTTGGGCCCGTCAAATCGAACGACAACTCTTGACCTACATGAAGCGTGTCGAAGACGTCCTTGGAAAAGGATGGGAATTCTATGCAGAGGGTCGAAAACTCCAATCCGAATCTACGGCCTTCCGCAAGAAACCAGACACGTGACCCGTCTTCGAAGCTTGGCTACATGATATCAACCGACGAGACATGGCCATCAACGGACGATTATTTGAGATCGTACGATTGCGTGGTGGAGGATTCCAACTCGCAGTCAACTTCGACCCGCAAATGATCACCCTGTTCAAGGAAGTTCGCAATTTGCTTTGGCTCAACTTCCTAAGTGCCACATATGATTACGAATATGGCGAAGGACGCCAAGAGGGTATATCCCCATGCTGTCTCTCATGGAGACTGTGAGAACGTATGGTCAAACCTTGGATTTAGTAGAGCACAACCAGGGGATCGAGTGGCTTGTGGCCGAGTACCACAACGAAGCCCAGAGAATGGTCGTAAAAGGTTCGTTCTCCAATTCGTCACCTCGAGCAACCGCTAGACTAGAGTTTTCCAGGTATGAGCATATGGTGGGACTATTTCGCGAACCAATATGACACGGCGCGTTTCATATCCGGTGCCGACGGCCGAGATAACAGACATATCCAATTCGTTCGCGAATTCGCGAGCGTGGTTTCAGTGTTGCAAGACAAGGCGAAAAATGTGATTGATTTATACCGGGATATCCTTCGTGCAGTAGAAAATCTCGCAACATGTGCGTATACCCATGAGGCCTTTTCGGAGCTATTAAGCAAGATCCAGATCGCGGTATGATTTTTTTTTTCTAAATTCCTACTAGGGCATGGCTTAGTGACACTGCTGGTTTTGTCTCCTCTTTTTTGCTCAGATAGATCAGTTGAACCTGGAAGGGTACGCCAACCTAGAACATTTGGTAGCAGAACTGCATAAATGGATAGAGGGCATCTTATTGCAGCGTCTGACGCACATCATTCAAGTCTGGTGGAATTTGATCGGACGGATAATGGAGACACTCGTCGCGACCCTCTACTTCTGTGTGACATGACCAACAAGCGGCGAGCTGGAAAGGGCGTTCGGGAAGAGAAGGTTGGTGAGCCTTTTACCGAACCTGAGAACACGTTTTCACCAGATGCTTGAAGGAAACACGACCGTTCAGCCTATCGTGCACGAGATTCTGATACAGAACCAAGTCTTCTTCCTTGACCTCCAATAGAGTACGCTCGTTCAACATGGATCAGACAACTCCATGATTGGCTTGGTAAGTGTTTCTTGGGTTGCTTGCCGTAGCAGATACTAAGTGATGTGTAGACGTCATCTGCCGATTGCGCCGTATCCAAAGCTCGAGATATGAGATTGGTTTACAAATACAGCAGAATCTGATGTCCGAAACAACTTACACATCCCTCGTGAGTGCCTAACACTGACACTCGCATAGCTAACACAGTTTTGGGATAATATCCTGGAACGACCATTCGCCCTCATCGAGCTCAAAGTCCAGCAACTGAAAGACTATGTTGCCAGATGGCTACAATTCCGATCACTCTGGGACCTTGAAGCCGAATGTCTTTATCCGACTTGGAGACTCGCTTGCACATTGGCAACAACTCTTCACGGAAATCAAGAAAGCACATTCGACATTCGACACCTTGGAGACGCAGCGCGGTTTCGGTGTTTGCGTCGTCGACTACGAACAGGTGCAGGCGCGGGTGAACGCCAAGTACGACTCGTGGCAGAGAGACATTTTGAGCCGACATTATTGACCTCTTTGGTACATAGTTCAGAACGTTGAATGTTCAGCTCGAGTCAATCCCTTCCAACGCTCGTTCCAAACTCAACCAACACGAGTGAGCTTGATGGCAGCTTGTATTAGACATGATCTACGATGCTAGTGTCACACTTCAACGTCTATAATGTATGCCTAAAAACAGGCAAGAACTAGTATGTAACCACAGCTCTGCCAGAAAGAAGGAGCTTGGCGTCCAATATATCACAGTACCCTTCAGAGGCGATGAAGGGATGGTAACATCCATCGTCATCTGCGTTGTCCATCCACTCCAAGATGATATCAGCGGCACCACTCATCCTCAGAACTCGAGCCACCGCCAACTGAAGGTTACAAAGTCTTGGGATAGGTCCAGTGTAGAGCTCCTTGCCTTCAGGTCCTTTTCCGAAGTGGATTTCATCCCCCTCCCTCAATGTGATGATCCCCGGGGCACGAGCACTAGGATCAGCAGGACTTGGAATCATTCGAAAGAAATATTTGACCTAATCAACAAATCAGCGATGACGATGAGATATCAATAAATTTGTACCTCTCTACCCTCTCCCTTTGCTTCGATCCCCCACTCTGATTTATTGTGTGAGGCGTGAGCATCAAGCTGCGTGTTCATGGCATTGCCGAGTTCCTTCAAGTGACATATAACATTGTCTGTAGTGGCGGCATCGGCAAACATGGCTATACAATCCAGAGTCGCTGGCTAAATGAAAATTGTGAAGAAACAAATGGTGATTGCAATACTCCAATACAAACCTTCCTTCCTACTGACTTTGGAATGATGTGAGCTAGAGTGGGATGAAGTCCCATTCTATCGAAAGGCCTAAATTCCATGTGAGTTAACAGGCAGCATTGTCCATCGCGTTTAAATAACTGCTCAGCAGGGCGATATAGACAATATCATGCCTCCAAGGTGAATGTATGCGCACCAATGCCTTTAGGACCTCTCGCTTTCGTGTGCCAAAATCCTCTTCTTCATCGAGTCGCTGAAGGAGCTTGTCCATCTCCTCGTTGGCAACGTCACTGACGGAAAACTCAGTACTTGTCCCAGATTCTTGCCATCGTGGATTGATGACTGTCACATTGATGATGGTCAAACATCTAACAGTGATTGGGCATACTCACACGCAACACCAAGATGAGTAAAGAACGCCACTGCCATGGCCAGCACAGGCTCAAAGTCGATGTTTTCGGGATCTAATCCCCGAAACAACAACTCGAAAGACCTCTGCGCCGACACGAAAGCCTCCACCCTCAGACTTTCGACTGTGACAAATGAGAGTGTGTACAATGAGTGATCAGAGTTTCCAACTGACTATTTTCCTTCAGCTTTTCGTCACAGGTCTCAAGTCGGTGCCAGAACTGATCTAACACCAAACCACCGAGTCTCTGCGATTCTTTGATCAAATAGTACAAAAATTTAGGAGCGACAGCTTGAAATTTGCCACCCTGTTTTCCTAAGTCCTGGATCCGTTTCGTAGGAGCTTTCCATAGATCTTTCTGTTCAAGGATTGCTAGAGCGTGTTGTTCCATTGTTTCTGTAGACGACATCGTTGTCACTGGACAAGTCATGTAAATAGGGGTATTTCTTTATTGACTTATCTGCGTGGGAGTTTTGACAAACTACCTTCCTGGCCGGCAACCCTATGCATCCCAGGAATCTCATACCCCTCGGCAATCACGACAATTTCGCCACCACCTTCAACAGTTGCCAAGGCTCACCTAGTACACTACGTTCAATGGCGCTTGTCGTCTCTGCCCGAAGGAATTGCTTGCAACCATAATAATATTTACTTACATCACTGACACCCAGGTTTTCTTACAAAACAATATCGAATTTTAAAGGCAGCCGTGGCCACATTGGCACAAAATACAGGCATCGTTCGTGATAATCAACATGTGATGGAATACATAGCTAGGTTCCTCTCCCAACTGAACAAATTTGCTAGGTGTATAGCATACTAGTGAACCCGGTTCTCACTGCATGCGCCAATCATGCGACACTTCGGATTTTTGTGGCATTTTGGCAAGGGCATTGAGAATTGGTGACCTTGGGCAACACAGTAATTTTGCCATGCATTGTAGAATCCACGTCATGGTGACCACCTACTGCAGAACATTTCGGAGAGGTTCAAGAAAGAAATACACGTTTATTATTTGCAACGCTAATATCTACGCCTAGATTCTTCATCACCGTGGGACTTCCTCAGGCCTCCCTTCGTCTCGCCAGTGTGCCTTCACCTCACCGTTCCCTCGCCTTTCCCTCGTCGTCGCGACTGCCTTTCGCCCTCATCGCCCTTGCCGCCTTCGCCTTGCCTTGCACTGGGAGTCGCCCTCTCTAAGTGCGAAGGCGAAGACGATGCGACAACAGCGCTATTGCGGTTATCGCGTCGTCCTCATTGGAGGAGACGAGGGGAGGCAACAAGGGGGAAAGGCGATCGCGACAACAACGACACTGAGGCGACAACCGCGTTATCGCGGTTATCGCGTCGTCGTCGCCGTCATCATCATCGAGACGAGTCACGGGCCACCAGGTATGGTACAGGTGTCATGAGCAAAAGTGGGGGGTTGGGCCCATCATGCGGTTGCTGATGCCTTTATCAAGCACTCTGCATGGATGATCCGAAGCCAGAGGTCAGCTTCCTGGGGTTATGTCACTGCCCAGGGTGAAAGCTCGCCTATCAAACTCAGTGCACGAAAAGGCAAGAAACTGCGGATAAAAGAGGCTATTACGGAGGATCTCATTGTCATCAATGAGGCGCAAACAAAAGGATCCCATGGTCAACAAGACTGAATTAAACATGGCGGGTAGCGTAGTCAAATGGGGCCGACGGTCAGATGGACTTAACCTCAAGCGGGCTGGTCACCAGACTAGGGCAAAGGTGGGCGGCGAGTAATCACGACGACGTTGTGACGATCGTGTTGTGACGATTGTCGCGTCGTCGTCGTCGCCACGTGTTACGAGCGTGAGGTGGTGTGGGCAAGGGTGAGAGGGTGAGCGCAGGGCAAGGGCCGGGTAAGGTGGGCGTTGCGTCGTCGTCTTTGGAGTCATAGTGTCGTCATCGTCGTCCTTGTCACGACTCACCCCATCAGGTGGTGCGCGTGCCGTCGCACACGAGTCGTCGTCGTCGTCCTTGTCGTGGTGTGGGTACTGTCGTACACGAGTAGTCGTCGTCGTCGTCGTCGTCGGGTTATTGTTGTCCCTGCTGCCGCCGTGTCAGGCAGGCGAGCGGGCAAAAGGGGGTGAGAGGGTGAAGTGGCGAGTGGGTGGCCAGCGGGTGAACAAGGGTAAGGTGGAAAGAGAGGAGGGCACAAGAGGGCGAGGGGGGGTGGGCGGCGTGGCGAGGGGGGGCGGGCGGCGTGGCGAGGAGGGCGAGGGTGAGAGGGTGAGGCGGGCAAGTGGGCGGGAGTGGGCGAGTGGGCAAGGTGGCAGCAGGTGAACGAGGACGACGTGGCGAGGTGGTGAGGAGGGCGACAGGGCGACAGGACTACATATCGAGGCGAGTGAGAGAGGGCGACGTGGCAAGAGAGCAACGTGGCTCATGGGCGAGGGCGAGAGGGCGAGGTGGGCGAGTGGGCGAGAGAAGGTGACAGGGCGAGAGAGCAAGAGGGTGACGAGGCCAGCTGCACGGGCGTCGTCGTTGCCATGTCGTCGTCGTGTCCTGGGTGGGCGTGAGTGCAGTGGGTGAACGGGGGCAAGGTGTCGTCGTCGTCTTTGGAGGTAAACAGGACGGGTATGACACCGACGAGCTTCGCCAGCCTTGTTCGTCCTCCTTGCCCGTGGCGACCATCATGCCATTGAACGTAGCGGTAGTTTTCTGATTGAGACCAAACATTGGGGTGTCAGTACAAGCTCAGTATCTTTGCAAAAGATAATCAGAACGTCATCCAATCAATAAGTAATTTGAGGGATGAATACAAGCCAGTATCTTCACATAAGATAATTTGCGACCGAGACCAAACATCGGGGAGCCAGTACAAGCTCAGTATCACCACGAAATATAACCTGGCTGTTGCAGCAGGCATTAGAGGATCCAATCATAAAGAGTCTGTAGACCAATCAGTAAATTACTACGCATGGATCATGGGATATATCATTTCAAGACCCCGACACCCGGGATATAAACTGTATTGCAAACAAATATTGGATCTTAATGGGCATCTTAATAAGGCGAATGGCACGCTAGTAGGTTGGTTTCAGTGGTGCACGATTTGCAGGTAGTGACTCTGACTCTCGTTCACTGACCGGCAGAACACATCCGATCGTCATATAGAAACGTCATCCGCATCGTCCTTCCATTTCAAGATCATATCAGCGGCAGCACTCATCTTCAGAACTCGAGCAACAGCCAGCCGAAGGTTACAAAACCTAGGGATGGGTTTGTTGATCTCCTCGCCTTTGGGGCCTTTTCCGAAGTGAATCTGATCGCCCTCCCTCAATGTGATGAATCCCGGGCCACGAGCATTAGGCATGATGGGAGTCCCAATCCGCCGAAAGATGTATTTGACCTAAGCAATGGATCAGTAATGATGATGAGGTATCAATGAAATTGTACCTCTCCACCCTCTTCCGTTGCCTCAATTCCCCACTTGAATTTATCATACGAGGTATGTGCACCAAGCTGCATGTTCATGACATTGCCAGCCTCATTCAGATTCTTTGCAATGTCTTCTGCTGCGGTGTGACCGGCAAACATAGCTATATACTCCAGAGTCTCTTGCTAAATGAAAGTGGTGAGGAAACAAGTGGTGAATGTAATCAATGAATACGAACCTTCCCAACTACAGAGTTGGGAATTATATGCACTAGAGCTGGATAAATTCCATCACTGTCGAAAGGTACAAACTCCCGGCGAGTCAACAAGCAGTATCGTCCATCACGTTTAAATGACTGTTCGGCACGGCAGTAAACAGCATATTAAGGCTACGATGGAGATATATGCGCACCAATGCCTTTAAGACCTCTTGCTTTCGTCTTCCAGGACCTTCGTCGAGTCGTTGAAGGAGCTTGTCCATCTCTTCGTTGACAACTTCACTGACAGAAAACTCAGTACTTGTCCTGAATTCCCGCCCTCCTGGATTCATGACTGTCGCATTGATGGTCATCAAACATCTAACAGGGATTGGGGTGTACTCACACGCGGCACCAAGGTGAGTAAAGAACGCCGCTGCCATGGCCAGCACAGGCTCGAAGTTGACAGTTTCAGGATCTAATCCCCGAAACAATAGCTCGAAAGATCTCTGTGCCGACACGAAAGCCTCCACCTTTAGATTTTCGACTGTGACAAATGAACATGAGCGTGTACAATTAAGTGATCAGAGTTCTCGACTGACTATTTTCCTCCAGCTTTTTGTCGCAGGTCCCGAGTTGGTACCAGAACTGATCTAACACCGAACCGCCGAGTCTTTGCGATTCGTTGATCAGATAGTACAAAAATTTAGGGGCGATCACTTGAAATTTGCCATCCTGTTGTCCTAATTCCTGGATCCGCTTCGCAGGAGCTTTCCATATATCTTTCTGTTCAAGGATTGCTAGAGCGTGTTGTTCCATTGTTTCTGTAGACGACATCGCAGTTGTGGACAAGTCATGTAAATAGGGGTATTTCTTTATTGACTTATCTCCGTGGGAGTTTTGACAAACTACCTTCCCGGCCGGCAGTCACGACAATTTCGCCACCACCTTCAACAGTTGCCAAGGCTCGCCTAGTACACTACGTTCAACGGCGCTTGTCGTCTCCGCCCGAAGGAATTGCTTGGAACCATAATAACTTATAATACTTACTTAAATATTGAACCAGGTGATAACCGTTTATTCATCAGTTACCAATCACGACCAGCGACGACGTGCACCCGCCAGCATGGCATCAATGAATGGGAATGGCTCGGCACCGCCCTTGACAAGTTTCACCTCCAACAGGTACTGCTCACGATGGCCCTGTAGATGCTTATCCTTCAACCTATTTTTATCCCGTATGTTACCTTCCCAACGCATATATTGAACCCGTTCAAAGGCGGAGAAACACCATACGGAAGTCTTCATCCGGTCGGCGTGGTTTGTCGGTGTTCGCGGCAGTGGCAAGGACGGCGGCAACCACAACATGGGAAAGTCATTTCAAAGTATCTCGAAATATGTGTCTAGCATGACGAAAAAGCAGTTTGCGGATCCAGCTGGAGTCGTTGCTTCTGCATCCCCAACGACATGTTGACACATCTTGACATTCACCCCGTTATCTAGTCTGGTAGGTGCTTGAATCGTGACTAACACGCATTGAAGGCTCAATATTTTACACATACCTGCAAAGCTTCTCGATGATAACATTTTCATGTGAATGGATCAAGTCTACGAGCTGCCACCGAGCTCACTCGTGATCTGCATTTGGTTGAGTTTGGAACGAACATTGTAAGGGACCAATAGTTCTACAGATCTTGGTGAGCAGTTGATCCCCTCTCGAAGACCTCGACAAGAATCGTTCCTATTGATTCAAAGTCGAAGCGACTCTAACGATTTATACAAACATGTGTTGTGTATGCCATGGGATAATCCCCTAGCGAAGAAGTTACCCGGGAACCTAGCCCCCAGTTGAACGAGAACTGAAACTCGTGACCAAGATATTCAACAAGCGTCCACCATCACTACCCCTTTTGCGATAAGAAAACAAAATCGTAGGTCAGAGATCACCAGCGCGTCACATCCGCCTCTGCCTCGCCAAACAAGCTCGTCTTCTTCACCGAAAAATCGCCCCCTCCCTCACCCTCGACCTCGGGCGTGCCTTGATAATACTCTGGCAACTCGCGCTTCAAAAACGCCAAAATGTGGCGGTTGATCTGCTCAAATTCGAGCAGGAATCCATCGTGCCCGTCGGGTGAGGGAATCACGACGAGCTCCGCGCCGGGGATGTGCGCCGCGACCTGGCGCTGCTCTGTGGGCGTGAAGAGGCCGTCTGTCTCGATGCTGATGACGAGCGCACGGGGAGGGAGCGTCGCGAGGACGGCGGCGAGGGCGTCGGAGGACGAGGACTGGTTCTCGGATGCGTCAGCAGTGGACGGCGTGCGCCCCCACGCGAGATCGTGTGTGTCCATTTTGCGCGTGATGTGGATGTAGCAGTTGGCGTCGAACCGGGCGACGAATTTGGCGCCTTGGTAGCGGAGATAGGACTGCGCTGAGAATACGGGCGGCGGGAGTGGGGGAGAAGGTGTGCATTCGGACGTGGGGGAGTACGAGATCGAGTGGCACGGGGTTTGAGCCTGGGAGTGCGGCCGGGACGCACGCTGGTGGCCCTCGTTGTGCGCGATAAGCGCCTGGTCGGCTTCTGAGGGCGCGAGGGGCATGACCGTTTTAGTGTGGAGATCGGGGCAAGGCACCTGCTGAGGACGTCTCCCGAACCTGCTCTCGAACGAATCACGCGAGCGGTAGGTGAGCAATGCGGCCATACGTGCTGCGGCGAGGCCGGAGGCGGGCTGGGAGAGGTAGTAGCCATCTTCGTAGCCTGGATCACTGTAGATGCTCTGGCGTTGGGTTTCGCCCCAGCTGATGCACCACGCCGAGTGTTGGGCGGAAGTGGCTAGGGGGATGATATGGCGAATGTATCCAGGTGGAGCGCAGAGCGGCCACTCGAGGACGGCCATGCCGCCCATGGAGCCTCCGATGGCGACAGCAACGCGCGATACACCGAGGTGGTCGAGTACGTGTTTGTGTAGTCTGGTGTCATCGATAAAATACCACATCACGAAGAATGGATGGACGAACGCACCGAACATCGTCGCGGATGGACGTCTGCGGAAACTCGGGGCCATATAAACGACCGGTGTCTGGGTTGAGTGTGACTGGAGAGGCTGTTCCATAAGGCGACCCGAGGACGTTGGCACAAAAGATGAAAAATCGACTTGGGTCAAACGCCTTTCCGTGGCCAATAAGTGGACCCCACCTGCAACGGATTCGTCTAAACGAAGACAAGATAAGAGGAGGCAAAGATACAGACCAGTCTTCAACGTCGGCGCTGCCAGTAAATGCATGGCAGATGATCATGACATTGTCTCTGGATGGGCTGAGACGGCCCCATGTTTTATACGCGATGGGGACGTCTCTCAGTGTGCGACCATTTTCGAGGGTGAAGGTGGGAACGACGTAGATGGACTGCTCGAGGACGGGGGGGACGATGGGCATTGGACAAGAATCGAGTCAAGGGCGATACTGATGCCGACCATGTTAAAGTAACGGGCCACGGCCGAACATGATAACTGTTGATCCACAAGTATCGGCGCCGATAACAGACTACTCTGTACGCTACAGTACTTCAATCGTACGAACACAGTCAGTCATCGACACCTGTCTGCGAATTTGAACTATGATCAAGCTGTCCGTTGCGACCCGTTTATATTCTGCGCGCGAGATCTACGGTTCGAATAAGCGCACTCCAAACGGCTGCTTTAGACGCCCAATCAACCGGAGTGCTTGCGTTGCCAAGTCAAGCTCAGCACCACCGCGCAAAAACTCTTGGTCGAGCAGGGGCGGATCCATGGATGAACAATACAAAGTCCCGTTATCTTCGTGGCCAAGCTACTTGAAGTCGTTATCTTTATGTCGCCGAACAACTCCGTTGTCGCACGATATGTCTGCAGTGGCGACTCTGCACATCCAGACATGACACCCGACGTTGGTGACACGGGAAGGGATACCGGGAAGTCGAAATCGGCTAGAAGAAAGGGTAGGGGATGGAATCTTGTTCAATTCATTGTAGAGTGTGATCCCCGACTCCCACGGTAGTAGGGGAGGGTTTTATCGCGTCGATTCGTGCCATTCCCTGCAAACGGACCCGCAGGAAATTTTTACTAAATTTGTATAAACTCAACTGGCCGACTCAGTTTAGGGGCGAGTTTGGGACGACGACACTTCGGAGCCTTGAAGTATTGGTCCTGCATGCCTATCCGACTCTGATCTTATTCTCACCACCTTATCTCTTCTAACCACCTGACATCGTCCCTAGAAACCCAAACATTCAGCAAAAAAATGGACCGGTCTTGTCAAGGTCTTGTCCATCTAAAGTCTGGAAGCAGACAGGTCCACAGGTTCTTTCCCATCCTTGGCATTGCCAGAGAGGTCTGAGTCGTTGTAGGTATACTAATACACTCCCAGGTTCATCCGCCATCACCTGCACTGCTCCGATGAAAAGTAAGGCCGAACACCGGCAGAAACCTTGTTTACATCTGCCTAATCTTTGCTATAGCCCTTGCTTGTACCTGGTCCTCGCGTATCCGTACCACCAACACACCCAACACCTTCACCATGCACCAACACAACTGTGTTAATGATGTGAAAGCCTTTACGTGCTTGGCCCGTATACCCGCTCAACATCGTGGCCGATGCGCATATCGCCAAACGGGGGGCGGGTTACATCGACAGCACTCGCTGTGTCTTGTCGGAGAATCACACAGAGTAGACTTCGGGCATGTTGATTCCAAACATGTCTATATCTTGTGCAGTGTAATTTGGATCAATGGCCGTCTTTCAACGATGGCGTAGTATAGTAGCTATCCCTAGACATGATGAATTGATAGAGTAGAACGAGCGCGCGTCTTCATGATGAAAAAATGTTATGTAATCATAAAGTACTTGCCAACACGTGCATGGGATTTGACCTTGCTTCTGTGCTCCTCTGCGTCCTGTAAGTTACTCTAGATCTGTGGATCATGGCACATTACGAACGCTGACCCATCTGTTCAATAAGACGCCTGTTTCTCGTTATCGAGCCCCGTCTATAATGTCCTCACACGCAACACTAATCGACGCACTGGACGAACAGATAGCCCTCACGCAAAAAGAGATACTAGAAGAGATTCGTCAACGAACAGTGTTCTTGACCGACCTTCGTGCTAAAAGGAATTCATTCTTACCTGTTTTCCGCCTTCCACCTGAAACACTTGCAGTCATATTCATCCATGGCGCACACGACTATTATGAGAGTGACAATGGTGGCCGCCTCACTCCCTGTATTCCCACTTGGGTCAATGTCTCGTATGTTTGCAGCCATTGGCGGAA
>JBBPNZ010001012.1:0-11849 GCA_038091195.1 Phylloporus rhodoxanthus
TTGCAAATGACAACGGACCACTCATCAACACCTTGTCTTCAAACGTCGCCCGGAACGCCCCCTCGGGTTTCGAGAGTGCCTTCTTTACTTGGCCCCGAATTCCTGACACAGTCCGAATGGTGGCTCCTTCTAATTTCGCGACCTCGAGTGCGCTCGTAAACATGTCCTTTACAAACGCGGTGTTCTTGAATATTTTGAAAGGAACGCCAGTCAGCTTCAGCTTTTTCACTATTTTCGTCGATTGGTCAACGTCGAGGACGACACCTGTGGCTGATACTCTGAACCCGGCGCTATCTCCGTTCAGTGAATTGAAAGCACAGAAACCACTGTTTGGCACAGCAACAGGGCCATAAAACGTCGCATAACAGTGCATGTGTTCTGGAGTGTACTTGAGCATGCGCATACGTATGGAGTGATCATCGAGAGAGTATATTGGAAGAGTCTGGAAGCGTCGCCATCCAAGTGAAAATATAAGCGGATCGTTGGTCTTGAGGGTCTTCGCAAACCACCGGTGGCGTTTTATGCGCACCTGAAGGTATCCGAAACGTTCTTCAGCGGGTAATAAACCTCCAACAATGATAGGAAAATGAGGATCGAAGTTCTCGATCATCTCGCATGGAACGGAAGAGAGCTCAATGCGGACATAAGTACCCGGTCGGTAACCTTCCACCAATGTACGCGCTTCGCCTTCGATATCATTGAATTCTGCCCTGTTGAGCTGAAGCTGACGATTCAGCTCGTCCTTCTTTTCGTCATAAAAGTCCATTTTATCTCCCTCTGGATCGTCATATTGTTCGTCAAACTTGCGCTTGAGCGCTTCCTTTTTGGCCGTAAGGGTAGCAGCACTGGTGGCTTCGGGATCTTCAGACTCTTCACCATCCAATCCATTTTCTCTTTGCTCCTCCGCACCACCAGGGCCAGAAGGATCCCCGGTGATAAACAGCGAACGTATTGATTCAAGGTTCTCTTCATCCTCCCACTCCTGCAGGTCCTCGGGCAACAGTGGCTCTTTAGTCATGTCAACGTCATCGTTATAGGACTCAGCTGTCGCTTTGAAATAGAAAAACTCGTCATCTTCTCCAAGCTCGGAGTCGCTATCTGCGAAAGCGATATCTCCGTTTTCCTCTTGTCCAGGTGGTTCCGCTAGGGATCTCATATCGCTCCGGCGTGCAACGCGCCCACTGCTCCGATGCAAAGTCGCTAGGGTATTATCCTCGCTAAACGCATCGTCGGAGTCAGAGTGTGGGTGACGATCATCGTCGTTACTTGACTCCGTCTCCTCGAGTTGGCCCTCCTCTTCCGAGTCATCCAGTAATTGGATAGCATCACATTCTTCTCCATCCGCGTCGCTGTCATCCGACAAATGCGGCGTCGCATTGACACTCAGGTGTTTGGACGAGGATCCAAGGAGTCTGATTTGACTCCGAGAAATAGCATCCCCAAGAGTGGCGTTGGCGTCCTGGAGATCAATGACCATTTGTTCTCCTTCGCCTGCAGGTACCAGCTGAGATTCTGGAGGCAATGTTGTAAGTTAGCGACCTTACCGCAACAGCGATCAGCGCACCGTCTGCTGGCCCACGAGTAAAGTTACCGGGCACATTGATCCAAACGGAGTCCTTGTCATACATGACACCTCCAACATCGCTCATCGGAGCATGCACAAGCAGTTTCTTCTTTTCACTCAACTTTCTCCGTTTTTCCGAATCTGCATCCGGGAGGGGACAAGGATCACCTAGCACAGTGACAGACGTTATATTGAGGTCTCCGACACCGGGGATATGAATTTTTGTGCTTTGACGAAGGTTGGTACCTCGTAAGTAACCATATAGTGTGACCGTGCGATCGCATTTGCCTTTGGACTCGCGAATCAATTCGCGCGACGTGAGGTCTTCGATACGATCTGCCAAAAGATAGGGGTGACTATTGCGGAATACGAGCGGACGAAACTTCATCACGCTCATGAAACGTGAAAGGTTGAGGATTTCGCTGTCGGGATACCGACCATTGAAGACACCTGAAAGATAAAATAATTTCGCGCCCTGGTAAATTTCGGTCCAGAACCGCTTTTTGAGCGCTTTCTTGGTGTCCTTGAGGGTGGATTGTTTCTTAATGAGGTCTAGGTGGGAAAGGACACCAATGACTTTCGGAAATCCATGGGCCTGTAATATGTTGAGGAACTCGAAGGTCTCCTGTGTGCGAGATGATGAATGCAAAAGAAAATCAGCTATGATATAGAGCAAACCATTTCGAAACCAAAAGAGCCGTCGACCATGAGGAGTACCAAATCGACGACCTTGCCTATGTCGATCATGGAATTGAGATCGTTGTTGCACTCAATAAAGGTCAACCGTCGCCGTTTCCCACCAACCACAGTGATAGGTCCTTTTGCTTCTTGGAGCGTTTGTTTCGAGTATCGTCGAACCAGGCTTTTGAGAAGTGTCGTTTTTCCGACCCCTGGAGGTCCCACGATCGCAACAATGATGGGTGGTGGTATGTCATCGGGGGTCCTATCCACCAGGGGAACGTGTAGACGAGTCTGATCGCGCTCTACATTCCTACGACCTTGTCTCTCGGCTCGTCTGCCAGACTTGGGTGCAAAAGCCTAAGAAGAAGCGAGGTGGTGATGTCAGGATTGAACAATTAGACAAGACATACTTTTTCATTGAATCCAGACTTTTGTTTTCCCTTGGCCTTTTTGTCTACCTTGGCTCCAGATTGAGCAGGCCTGTGTGCCTTGTGGGTCTGCTCCATGATATCCATTCGATTCGGAGTTATCGAAAGTTTGACAAAAGCGACCCGCCGTGGAGGGGTCTATAACGACCACGTGACTGACGCGACTTTGTTTGTCTTTGTCAGTCACTTGTGACTTGTTGACTCAGGACAAGCGTGGCGATGCAACATGGACACAAAGTGTTGATTGACTCCGCCCGCACGACGTGCAGAGCAGTCGATGTCTCGCCGGACGAGGCGTCAAAGACCACTAATCGACGGATGACTCTCCGAACTCACTTGACCAGTCCTTGAGAGTGAGTAGCATCTAGTACTAGAGATCTGACTATCGATTGCATGTAGTGCTGTCCTACCTTGCTATCCGCGCGCGAGATCCCTCGCAGCTCGCGCGATTTCTTTCGCCCACCCTTGGCGACCGAACCCTCATCCAAAGTTCTCCCTCGTCTTCGGGTTCTACGGACGTTCCGCGATCCCACCCAGCCACCCAGCTCGCAGGCGGCCTAGGCAGTCCTTGGAGCCGGACAGTGCTCGTAGACGCGCTGCTGCCCACCTCATAGTGCCATTGCTAGTGCACGTACCTACGTTCTCCCATCTCCCTACCCCACTCTTGCATCTTCGCGATGACAGACAAAGATTGTTTGCTGGAAGTCTCTGTTAGACGGCAACTAGCGGTCAAACGTTCCATTGCACACTAAATGAGCGTGGCGAAAAGCAAGATACTAATTGTCTATATCTACTGGCAACCACAATGATCATGGACACGGCGTCTCATACTCTTCGAAAACTCCCGCCATCACACCGTGAGCGACAGTACCATTGGGCACCGCAGCGCTCGCCGTCTTGTTCAACGTCCAATACGTCGACGCACCACCGCCAATGTCGGTAAACTTGCCCAAAAGTGTCAGCTCACTCGCGTTGAACTGGAACGGAACGTCGTCCCCGCTGGTGCATCCCGCAGACGACGCACTGAAACCGCGACCCACGTCGATGGAGAGCGTGTACAACACATCGTCGGTGACGGCGTCGGTCGCCCACGTAGATGCATGTGGAAACCAACCTAGAACTCGGTTCGCCACAATTTGCCCTTGGGACGTGCGTTCAAGAATATGGAACGACCAACTCCTCCCTGGTGCAGTCCAGTTCGCCGAGCTCATCGACGCGAGAAGCGGCGCTGGGAGCTCTGAGCACACCCGTACGCCCACCCCGCCTGCGCTTGAACGGTTGTTTCATTCGCACTTTGCGATGCACCACGGACGTGTGACATTGCTCGACATTGTCCAGGGCCATGTTGGGCACACGACCGATTTCGCGTTCCTCTCGGCATGCAAGACCGCGACGGGTGACATGGATGCGCCGGACGAGATGATTTCGCTGAGTTTGTGGGGGTGAGGAACGTGGTCGGTACAATGTAGACGGTGGATGCGTTTTATCAGGCGATGATGTCGATGAGCGAGGATGGGGTATTTGATCCTACGCGTGTTGCGAGGGCAAGAAAGGATCAGATTCCTTAGACCAGTGGATTGTGTTTATTGAGGGAATGCTGATTTAACCTTCCTCTTGAAGACTCAGCATGTCATCTCGGGATGCACGCCAGTTGTGATCAACTCTCAGTGGTTTCATGGGGTTTGAAAGGGAGAGAAATACAAAACGATAAGGATATTACCGACGACTTCTGGCCGCAATTCTTTTGCTCTTCCCTGGACGTTTACTCCCACCCATATGTTTACCATTGGGTTTATGTTTGCCTCCAACTGCGTGTTTGCCCCTCGGTGGGTCGTTTCGCTTGCTGGAGCTTGCGTTGCCTTTTCGATGTTTCGCTGTTGGGCGATCAGAAATCGCATCCTCGACGGCGATGTCGAAAGCCTCTCCGTCGGGATCCTGATTGTCAAGAGTCCCTTTGCGTTCTACGCAATGAAACCGTAAGCCAGCTTGCAGGTCCTCCACGACATTCGCAACCTACTTCGTTTGAGCGATTTCAGCCGCTCATCCATGTCCTTCTTCCCCTTCTCCCTCTCACGTTGTTTCTCGAGCTGCACTTGTTTACCAAACTTTTTGGCAGCGCGTTCTTTTCGTTTTTCCTCGGCTTTCTTAACGCCAGCGCGTTCGTCTAGCAGGTGGGAGCGGATGCGTTCCATGTGGGCATCTGACTTGACCATTTCGGCAAAGTAGTCGGACGGGCGGGTGAATGGGAGTGAATGGGATGCTGCGAGCGTGCGGGCTTGGTCTGCCGAGTATAGTGCTTGTTTGTAACTAGATGACGGTGTTAGGAGACATATGTTTCGAATGGGTGGAAGTTGCTCACAAGGCAAGTTCACGATTCAGGTCGTCGTCGACGTCCACTTGGATTGTTTCTGGAAAAGAGACCACTAGCGTTTCCGTCCATGGTAATGATGGATCGAGTTGAATTGTCTCGCGTATTCGACGCAGGGCGTCCTAATTCAATGGGATAAAATGAACAGTAAGGCATATGAGATGAGAAATGAGACGTACGGTATTGTCGATTTGGACTTTTTGTTTTGGTACGACATCGTCGTCGAGAACGGCTCCTTCAAAGTCATCTTCGTCTAGGGCGACCTCCTCATCGCTCTCTTCTTCTTCAATGTCCAGTGTGGCACCGAGTTTCTTGCCCATTGCAACTAGCTCGTCGTCTTGGCCGTTTGAGAGAGCCACTTCCAGATAAGGAATATATTCCGTCGTTGATGAGCTTGACTCCAATTGACATTCTATGGCCTTGATCAGCGACCAATTCTATTGCAAGGCAAGTATTTCGGATGACTCGCTCGATTGGAAACTTGACGGAATATCCAGGGAACGAGCACTCTCTAACGCAGATAAAATTCAACACCGAGGGTGATCTCCTCTTTTCATGCTCTCTGGTTTTCTCACAATGGTGAACGGCTTCGAACACATGATGGTCACAATGGGACGGTATGGACGATTGACATAGATTGTAGGTTGCGACGCGTACCCACCTTTACATCGGCAGAGCGCTCACTTTGCATCAGCACAATCCAGATTTCTGGTTTCCGGCTCCGCCGTATCATAACCAGCTACACTTTTGGAACGTGTCGAACGGCAAGTGTCTGTACGTGTGGGAGTCCCCGAATGCGGTTGCATTCAGCGACGACGGCGAGAGGGTCGTCTGTATCACCGAACAACGTATGGGTTTCCAGGGCGCCATTCGCGTCTTTAAGCTCAACCGCGATGGCGATGGAACGGACCGTTCGTCTTTCTTTCTTGGTTGACGTACACGCTTCCCATCCCCCGCAACAGAAATGCTCGAACCTGAACACATGTTCAACCCTGCGGTTCCAAAGCCACAGTGTGCGCGTTTACCTACACTTCCAATGTCATCCTCACTAACCATGAATCGGGCAAGGCTGCTCTTTTCGACGTCGCCTATAGGACAGAAATTGCGAACAATGAGCGTGCGCATATGGATACCGTGACAGACCTCCAGCTCTCGCCCGATCGGACCTACTTTGTAACAAGCAGCAAGGACAAGACGACACGGGTCAGTTTAATTTTTTACAGCAGCAGGGACGATCTGCTACTGGTTTTCCTCGTCAGTTACACGATACCAAAACCCTGCGAGTGCTCAAGACATATACAACGGAGACACCCCTCAACAGTGCGGCACTTGCTCTAACAAACCTTATGTGCGCACAAACTACCTCATTTAATGTCACATGTTTTATGTAAGATCAGGAAATTTTAGGTGCTTATCGGTGGAGGACAGGAGGCAATGCGGGTCAGAACGACGTCCATGCGCCAAGGAAAGTTTGAAACCCGTTTCTGGCACAAGGTATTCGAAGAAGTTGGGCGCGTGAAGGGCCATTTCGGGCCTGTAAACACGTCAGTTGCCTTGTGAGCCTGAAAATGGTGTACTGACGCAAGGATTTAGTATTGCGGTCCACCCTTCCGGTGCTTGCTACTAAGCGTTTGGATGAGAAGATGGTTTCGTGCGGGTTTATCATTTTGAGGAATCATATTTCCGGGCCAAACCCTATGGGGACTTGGAGATTGAGGATTAATCTAACGTCCTGTATTCCACCTCACGGCGAGGCGAATCTACCACTGGTTCATTTATTACAACAATGTACTTTTAGAAGGCTAAAGCGTACCGCATTGCGGCATATCGACCAGACAAAAGTGACCCGCCGCGGAGGGGTTGATAACGCTCACGTGACTGACGCGACTTTGTTTGCCTCGCCATCTCGTTCGCGTCTGTCCGCTTGTCTCTCTCTCGTCTTGCTTTGATTTGTTTAGCGATACCTGATGCCTAGAAGGTCATCCTCACATCGGGATTTCAGTATCCCCGGAGACGAGCTGGAACAGCATCGGATCCAACTCGAACAGAACTTACAACACACGGACTTATCCCTTCACTTATCTTCGCTTCCAGATGACGACGCCGGCGACGACGAGTCTCTGGAGTATCCCAGACATAATTCTGTACCGGAACACTTTCCTGTATTTCCCTCTTTCGATCGACATTCGAACGAAAACTTGGATCTTGACGCCAGCCACATTCGCGCGTGGTCCATCCATGATGACGAAGGTATCGCTCCGCATGATATCCGGACCATGTCGACTGCTGCCCATCATGCGAGTGCCGTCACGATCACTGCGGGACTTGGCCATGGTGGGAGGAGGGAACCTAGCATTAGCGGCGCAGAATACGACCCCGAACGCCCTCTTCAGGATATCATGGCTGGTATGCAACATCAACTGTGTAATGTATACTAATTCTGATGTCGTTGTTAGCTTGTCACATAGGTTCAGATATGGGTGAGGCAGACCGGTCCCAAGATATATCTCGCCCAAAATTATCGGAGACGCTACAACGTGTTGGCTTCTCCCCCAGACGTCCGCGCGGTGGTCAGCTCAGAGCCCAACAACATGCAGCACACGGGCTACCAGAGTCGACACAACGATCCGCCGATGTAAATACTGCTCGGCGGAATGCTGCTTTCCGGCCTCGAAAAGCCATCGTTTCGTTTGACACCAATGCTACCCCAATCCGAAGACAGGTGTCTCAGCCTGCTCTCATTCAACCTCACATGAATGTTCAGCCACCGACGCCTTCCACTTCAGGCTCTAGATTTACCAAGATGGCCCGAGGGCTGGCCCGTGACGTCCGAGATGCTCAAGAACATTCAAACCAAAATAACCCCCCGATTCCCCCCGTAACAACCACAGACCTCAATCACGAAAGCCGTGCATCGAAAAAGTTGAATCGCAACCGCGTACATCTCCCGGACGTCACTGGTCTCACCAATGCTGTTATTTCTCCAGCGAAAGGGAATCTGGAGCGGCACAGTGTCCGTGGTCTGCCCTCCAAAGAGGTTGAAGGTAATGCCTGCAATTACTGTTTCGTGAAGGAGGATTGATTGCATGGCCCAAAGCTCGTCTCATGGCATCCCTCAATGCCCTTCACACACGGTTGAATGATTTGGAAACGGAGAATAGCATCGCACGGCGTCGTGTGCGAGAGCTCGAGTATGAGCTCGAGGAACGGAAACGGGATGTCGTGCGAGAGCGTACGCGAATTATGGAGTCTCAGGACCTCAGTGCTGCCCGGATAGCAGCACCCTCCAATTCTCGCAAAGGCAAGAAAAGAGAAGTGGACCCCAACGCGTCAAAATACTTTGAAGCGGTCCAGGAAAAGAAGGGCAAGTATAAGTTAAGCTATCTGAAATTCGTCGCATTGATGTATGAGTATCTACAGCTCTAGAAGCACTCATCACGACTCTGAGGTCTCACCTTAGCCGCGTAACGTCTGACTTGTTTGCTCAACAGCAACTGCTGGAGGAGCTGCGTGCCCTCCGAGAATCGGACGCGCTCTCGCTGGCAGAAAAGGCGCAAGAAATCAATCAGCTTAGAACTGAAGTAGAACGTCTCGCTGGCGAAATTGAAGTCCTGCGTGGCGTCGTTGAGGAGGGGCTCAATGAACGGCGTCAAGGGCACGACTCGGTCAGACGATTTATCGACGACGACGAAATAGATCGAATATCGGTAGATCTCGATGAGCGACGCTCTGAGCGAGCTTCCAATTCATCGGTCCAGAGCTCTCACTCGCCCTCATTTCACGGAGAGGAGGCCGCCAGTTTGGCTCAGCAAGATGAAGAACCGGACGATAAGCCTAACGATGTACTTGAATCCAACCCACCGTTTCCCAGAATCAGCTCAGAGCGTATGGAGCGTTTGTTTTTCTCTGCACCACGCCATAACGGCACTTCATGTCGAACGTGCAAAAATCATCTTCACGAGGACAAGGATGAAGGATTTGACGAAGGAATCGAACCACGACATCATTCAGAACATCCATGCGAGAGTGGTCGTGGCACCAGAAATAAGTATACGCTCGAAGAAATTCTCGAGAGGATGGACAGAAACGGTGGGTCACTGAAACCGGGTGATATTCCGCCTCAAACCGTGCTTGCTCGCGTCATTGGTGAGCTCGAAGACGAGTTTGCTCACTTCAAGGAGTTGGTCTTGTCTTTGTCACTTGTCGTCCTCTCACTGATTTTATTCCAATACAAGGATTTACGGTGGTCTTGCCGAGGAGTACAGGTCACTGGACTGTGCCACCCAAGCGGGGAAACGCCACATCGTGGGTGATCGTTTGCGAGATGTGATTGAAGTTTTGGAACGCAAGGTAGGTTCCACCTTGCTGATTGTTATTGTGTTACTTAGTCTTGTCTAGGGTAATCAGATAGCATCTTTGTATGATCTATTGATTTTCAAAGACAAACCATCCAAATGTTAGTTTATTAGTAGACCATGTACCCAATCATCAACTACTTGTTGGTAGCAGAGACGCGAAAGTGTGACTAAATTGTCACGCGTGTGTCACGCGTCTCGCTCTGTACCACAACCTACGTCTCGGCTTGGGTGTGCAGGGGGTCGAGCCAGGATATTAGGCTCGCGTTGATCATCTTGTAACAATGTACATCAAGACTCTGACGATACAAGGGTTCAAGTCTTGTCAGTGATTCCATTAACAGCCCAAACATGCACTCATTCGTCCCAAGACCGTGATCAGACACAGATAGAACCGTTTTCACCTCGGCACAATGTGGTCGTTGGACGCAACGGATCCGGAAAGAGCAACTTTTTTGCAGGCGAGTCTTCATTTTGTACTGCTTCAGAGCAGACAAAAGTGCACGGGCCCCTAGCACGTCCTACCTGTTCTCTCGATGATACTTGGCCCCCGGCGCAGGTTACTTATACTCATCGACAGCTATCCGATTTGTCCTCTCCGATGCATACACTTCAATGTCACGCGAGGAACGCCAAGCGCTCCTACACGAAGGTGTCTCAGTAACCACCACCCTATCTGCCTATGGTACTCCATCGTTGCTCCTTTTCATCCCTCTTTCTCACATCGTTGGTAGTGGAGATTGCCTTTGACAACTCGGACAATAGGTTCCCGACCGGACGGGAGGAGGTCATCATCCGACGAACGATCGGTTTGAAAAAGGACGAGTACAGTCTAGACAAGAAAAGCGCGAGTAAAGCAGACGTGATGAACCTCCTCGAGAGCGCTGGATTCAGCAAGTCGAATCCATACTACATCGTTCCTCAAGGCAGGGTAACGTGCCCGGTTTCTTGTCGGACTGCACGCGTTGACGTTGTATGTGATAGATCACTGCGCTTACGAATGCAAAGGACCATGAGCGGCTGGCTCTTCTTAAAGAAGTTGCGGGAACCAAAGTTTATGAACAGCGTCGCGCAGAGTCCCTTCGCATCATGGCGGAAACGGATGCGAAGCGCACCAAGATTAATGAATTGCTCGAGTACATCGAGTCGCGCTTGACAGAACTTGAGGAAGAGAAGGAGGAGCTGCGTGAGTTTCAGGAAAAGGACAAGGAACGACGTTGTCTCGAATATGCCTTGTACCAACGTGAGCTGGAAGAAGTCGGTGAAGCCTTGGAAGAGATTGAGGAAGAAAGACGAGGTGAAGTACATGGTGCAAATATGCGTCGCGAGCAGTATGATACCCGCGAAAAGGAGATTCAGGTGAGCGTTATACATAACTGTGTTTGTGTGGCCTCTCATGAGCCTTGCAGCGTCTCGAGCAAAAAATCTCCTCGACGAAGCACAACCTGTCGACGCTCAGTATTACCCGTCAGGATGCTCAATCCGAACTCTCTGACCTCGTCCGCTCGCGCACAGAGCTGGAATGTACCATTGCAGATCTACAGTCCGCAGGCGAACACGATCATGGACGACGTTCAGCGCTTGAAAATGAACTGACAGCCTTGGAGACGCAGATACAACTAAAGGAAACAGAGCTCTCCGAGCTCATTCCTCAATGGAACGATGCTCGCGGGAGAGAAGCTGCAGAAAAGCGTAAGATGGAGGAAGCACGTACCCAGTTGAACGCTCTCTTTGCCAAGCAGGGACGTGTCAAGCGCTTCCGGACAAAGGCAGAGCGGGACGACTATCTGCGGCAAGAGATTGCTTCGCTCGATGCGTTCCTGAATACTCGGTCTGCTGTACTCGAGTTGACACGAAAAGACCTCGCGTCTACGAAAGCGTCGTTGGAGGGTATCGTTCAGAGGGTGGATGGTATTCAGGGCAACCTGGAGGACGGCAAACAGCGCGTGCGCACCATAGGTGAGCAGCTTGCGGAGCTCAAGGATCAGCAGAGCGACCTCAGCGAGCGACGAAAGGAGCTCTGGAGAGAGGATTCCAAGTTGGGTGGTCTGCTCGCGCATGCGGGAGATGAACTCAAGTCTGCTGAGCGTAATCTTGCGTCCATGATGGATAAGGCAAGTAGTATATTCGCGTCAAGGATGGCGTTGCTGAACATGTTGGTAGGATACGGGTTCAGGGTTACGTGCTGTGGACAGGATTGCACAGAGACACGGCCTCGAAGGTGTCTACGGCCCACTCTACCGTCTTTTCGAGATCCCGGATCCAACGTTCAACACTGCCATTGAGCTCACTGCTGGCAACAGGTAAACGAACATCTATGCGTGTAAATCTAGCTTAGACGCTTTTGTCAGTCTTTTCCATGTTGTCGTCGATACGGACGAAACGGCCTCAAAGGTCCTCGAAATCATGTTGAAAGAGAAAACGGGCCGTGTGACCTTTATGCCCCTCAACCG
>JBBPNZ010001013.1:0-11848 GCA_038091195.1 Phylloporus rhodoxanthus
TAAAAATCGAAATTCAGTTCCACCAGGTGTGTATCCTGGGAACTGTTCGAGTCCTGGAGGACAAGACATATGCCAGAGGAATGGCGAATCCGCATCAATTTTGGGAAAATGAATCGATGGGGGTTAATCCCATGACGCTCACCCGTGGAGGCGGACAACTCGAGAAGAAAGCGGCGTCCGGGAAAACGGACACGGACATCACCTCAACCGAAAGGCTGGCGCAAGTTTACCCATAATTTGGCACCAAAAAAGTTGCTCTGACTAGGCACGATCAAAGCATCCTGCCGCTGGTGAGAAACAACGAAAATCTGAGTCGTACGACTACGAGCATGAGCACAGCTTTCATTGGAATGAACAACAGACCAGTGAGTGCGGTGAGAGGCTTTGGAAGTTCGGGAGCATGTTGATTTCATTGAACATTGTATCCATGCGGACTTGAGAGGTTTAACGTTTAACATTGGCTACTGCTCTAATTCGAGCCAAATGTTGCAATCAAGCAACCGGAGCCAGTGTATAGGCTTGAGCTTGAGCCTGCTAACATGACGAACAAATCTAAACCGGATTTTCCCGTAGCGCCGACTCTCGTTCCAATTCTCTCACTGAGAGAGCTATGCCCGTTTTGACCGTAGTGAAAACGTCTCAAGGCAAGTCGATTGGGAGTCTAACGTTGTACAAATATTCTGTGCACAGGTATTGAACATTTTAGTTCTTATCTGGTCACAGGTGCATATGAATGTTCATCCCAAGACCCAATTTCTCGATACGTGCATACTTACTCATTCTAAACGAGTCTGTCACCTCGTCAAGTCTTGCTTCTTGCCTAGCTAGTAGCATGGTGCATCTTCGTTTGTCACATCGCGACTTGATTGATTCGCTGATATCGGCCCTGGACACCCGAAGCGTAGTGCCCACTGAAGTTCGGCGTTTGAAGGCTCATCGATCATCGACGCTGATCGTCAGGCAACCGATTCAAACGCACTGGTGCGCTCGACGTCACATTCGACGACTGATGTTTGCAGGAAATCGGGTCCCCATTCATGGCATCGCGTGAGGCACAGACGCTCTGCCTTCGCGAAACCTACGTTTGTCTGTGGCGCTTGATTTGCGTGCCTCAGACCTCGATCCTCGCCCTGCAAAGCGTATATCATATGTTTGGATCGGAAATATGACACGTGTATACCGGGGCAACTGACAAGATATTCAGGCTCCCCTCGATCGCATAAATTGCCAGTAGCATCCTCTTTGGTCCAGACGATAGGATGTTCTATGTAGCTTCCTCGGCAGCCATGTTCATATCCAGAAAAGCTCCACTCCCTTCATTTGCGAGGTCATTTCAAGTGTTTTATTGGTATACCCATCGATTCAATGCTACAGCGACATAGAAACATCGAAGCTATCAAAAACTACAGTAACTCAATCGCCGATCCCGTATGATACATGAATGGCACTCCGGCGCAGATGGCAGACACTACTATACATTCCTCAGAGTTCCGTGGACGCTAACATACAGGCCATTTCACGCTTCTCCATGAACAAGCTTCCTTCCCTCTGCAACTTTATGCTCGTCTCCCCTTACCTTCCCTGCAAGGATCTTCATTTCACCTTTGACCATTGTTATAAATCCGGGCTTCTTCTCGGCGCCTTCGGTTGCCTGGTTGCCTGTCCCCGTAGTTGGTGCGTCTTGCGCTCCAGCAGCGACAGGGCTTTGACATTCAGCGGCGCTAGCCCCAGGGGGTGGAGGGTGCAACACTGCAGGATGATAATCCCCACCGTAACCCTCCTTAACCCTCCCGGCAGGTTCGGCCTCTTGCCCCCCTTCCCCTCCCTGGACATCCTGCAATGCACTCTGTCCCTGGTCAGGCTTCGAGGCGCCTTCAACGTCTGTGCGTTGATAGGTTATCCTCTATGCACAGCATCGTAGCCCGAATGTGGCACACCTTTCACATCTGGATTTTGAACGGTAGTCGAAACAGCAGCTGCCCTCCGTTGCTTGCCCGAGACCTCCTGGCTCTGAATCTCGCTTGTCTCTTTAACTCGAGGACAGGTAGCTGCCACATCGCTTTGACAAGCCTCTGCTACTCCTGCTTCCGTGCCCTGAAGGGGAACATTTGACAACTTGGAGGCAATCGGTTCATCTTTGGAGAGCGTAGCATCCCGAGGTATTTGCGCTCGGCTTTCCATCCTGGACGCTCCGGTCTGTGTCTATGGTGTGAATCAGTCAGTGGATTGTAGTCAAGTACCAGTCAGAGAAAACAAAATGCAAAGTTCGAGAACCCAAACAACAATTGATAAAATCCTAGATGCATGCAAACAGTCACACGATGGCAGAACACCAACCTCATCAAGTGAACAAAAACTCGACAGATCCCATAGTCCATAGCGTTCATGCACGCATTGATGCATTAAAAGGGGGTTCCCCGGAAGCGTACGTCATCGACGACTTCTTATGAATATCACATTCTCCAACTAAACGAAACGGCTGCGTTCGTACAAGAATACGTTCGCTCTTGTGAAAAAAAGGAGGAGTGAAGAGCGACGCTTAGCGCAAGAGAGCCACGTTGTACGAAGGTAACGGACGACCAATTGGACAACATACCTCGTCAACCCCAGCCGTTGCGGATGGTTTAATCGTGTCCCTCCTTTGTCGAGGGGAAACAGGGTGGAGCTGCTCGGACCTCTCTTGGCGCTCGTCCGGTAACAGAGCAACACTAGACTCGGAGAGATTTCCTGGGAGTGCACCAACACCGCCGGTGTGTTCCGAGGGTTGAGCACCTTTTAACTCGGTGCTGGGCAAGGAAACACGGGGTCCTTGTCGATCCTTGCTGCTTACTGGAGCGGGTGTCAACTCACACGGATGCCCTACTGGTTAGCAGCGTACACGAATGCGAGGCTTCCTGCCTCTTGAGGACTTTTGGAGCCTGAGATTGTTCCTCCGATTTTTTCTCGGGGTTATATGTCCTTGCTGGCATTTCGGAGAACGTAGTGGGCGTATCCCTGACGGGGCTAGATGCAAGCACGGATTCTGACCATTCCCTAGGGGGTGTGCCAGTCTGGACGGATGGGATTGTGGGCGGCGCAAATCCAGTAGTCATGTCTGTGCGAGGAGGTGAAAGAGAAATCGAAACAAAAAGTGGGGGGTCTCTCCAATTCCAACGTGTCTCGGTGCGGTCTGAAATTTTGAACTGGGCATTGACCAGGTGATGTCATGCCGTTTAATTTTGTACCTTGCCGATTGGGACTTTTTTTTTGGGTCCTACGACAGCGGCCGATCGCGGCTGTTGAACAAGTGCTCAATACGCCGAGTGGCGAATTTCTTACCATCCAGCCTGGAAACGGCCCCGGGCCCGGCGTCACCGCTGAAAATGGTTCAAAAGCCAGCAGATCATGACCCCGTGCCATTGCGGATTGTCTCCTTATGTTTCGAATCTGTAAGCTTGAGCCGACGACAGCAATCAAGCCAGTACCATCAAGCCAGAAGCAACACAAGGTATGGAGTCTCGAGGCCTCAAATCTGCACACGCCGCACGCCGCTTTTAGCGCATGTTACCCTTCAGAGTCAATGAGGGGATTCAACTGCGGCAATGGCACGGCTACAAGCACCTTACAAGTTGAAAGGGCACAGGTAGAAGTAACACTATGCCACCCACAGCTTCAAGTTCAAACATCACACGCTGTGTACTCGTCACACCGGATTGAAAGCCAACAACACCAATGCAAGGTCAATTAAAAGGTTGCCCTTTGAACGAGTACAGAATAACGACACCATTAACGAGCGAAAACATCAAGCAAGTCACCAACTTCGGCCAACTTCCCCTTAAACTGTAACGGAGGTACACCCAACGTTAATAAGGCCATTCTAATCGCAACATCATCAGAAAACGAGCTTAATCGTGAAATTGAAAATCCGTACCTGTTTAACGCCAGTGCAGCAGGTAGGTTGCTGGCTGCAGGTTGTGAGACTGATAAGGCTGCAACCAATACCAGCATGGGCAGCAGCCCCAACAACCGCATCGACAATATTGAAGGCAGCGGAATTCTCGAATGTTTGCTGGAGCTATAAAATACAATTATTGATATTGTGCTGACCGATTACAATAAATAACTCACATTAAAGACCTGGTCACAGCAGTACTGGCCTCCAGTGTTGCAGCTGTTCACAGTATTATCGCGAGCAACGAGATGGCTAGCAGAAGCCACGAGAGCGAGAGGAAGGAGAGCAAAGACACGAGCGAACATCGTGAGTTGTTGAGGTGAGAGATGTGCTGGAGATGAGCGAACAGGAAACTGAAGCCTGGGGAGAATGGGGCGAGTTCTGCCTGGCTTTTATACCCGGAGCCCAGCAAGCGGTCACGCGTGTGCTCTAGTCTTGAATATTGAATAATTGAATGGAACCCAAGGATTACATCAACACGATTAGCCGAGTCCCTTGTCTGCTAATCAAATGTTTGAACTGGGTTGGCCGAGGTACAATTGAAGATCAAGGGATTAAGCGAGCCGCTCGACACCGTTCTGATGCTCCGTTCAGTTAGTCTTTGAATCAGATGCGGCCTTGACGTACTTATTGCATAGACTCTCCACCAATCAGCTTGCTTGCTGGAGAACGTAAACCGCAGAGAATTTTCTGAGCGCTTAATTCATTTCAACTGCTTTTGCAGATTTGAACCTGCCAATCTGCAAAGTGGTGAAATGAACAGCGGGTCCTATAGTGGTAAGTGAGCAAGCCTTTCTATTGGTTGATTCCTTTTTTTGACTATCCTAAGCGACGACTGTCGCAGAACCAGGTTAGCCGAGGTACAGTTCAGGTACCTCGGCTAACCTGGTTCAAAGTTCCAATGATTGATCAGTGGACCTAAGATGCTGAAAAATTTACAAGCCTATCTGAAAAACTAGCCAAGGGGTGGACACTCCTGAGTCGGAGGGTAACTAAACCCATTTTGGAATAATACAAGGCGAACTGAATAGCTGGAGAGCGATAACGTTACTCATCCGCTGTTGCAGATGAAGTTTCCCCGCTTTCGAACGCAATCGGTATGCCATTGCCATTTCGCGCATTCCGCGTTGACCAGAAGATACTAACACTATTTTTTTCTCATCAGGACTTCCTCCTGAATTGTAGGAAGGCGTGGTTACCGCATCCCTTCGTGCTCTCCCGTTCCAACCCGATGTAGAACTCATTCAGACCTTCCCAGACCTCGATCCCTTTCCTTATCCAGGGACCCGCAGGCGACCTACCGTGCTCCGTCTGAGCAGGCTTGAAATCCTCAAGCGCCAAGGAAAGCCGCGCGGCGCTCCGTCTGGCTCATCCCGATCCGCGACGCGACCGTCGACCCAGTCATCATCGGTCATTTTCACAAAGGGAACCCACGTTAGGGACATTATTCACCTACAAGCAGCGGTCACTGGACGAGAACAAAGAGTGAACACGCGACGCGTCTGGGGACACCGCCATACAAATATTCGGCCACAGCTGTGGGGCATCGCCGCCGCGCCAGCCCCGAATCTGCGCGCCAAGCAGGAGTCGTACGTCATAAACTGCCCAGTGGCGAAATTGTTGGCAACGGCGTGGGCGCCCCCCCTGTCTCGAGTCCCAAATGTGTATGTGAACACCGCACGCCCGGGCGAGCCGAGTGCAGTCTGGCGGGAAGCGCATGCAGCGCGCGTTGCCCTTGCGGGGCTCGAGCACGCGCACGACGCGCCAGTCGAGGGCCGTCGAGGCTGTCGGACATGTGCTCGCGCTCAAAGGCGTACGCCAGCAGGTGGATGTGGCTGCTAAAGTGCACGGCACACACGCAGCAGCTGATGACCGTCCTGTTGTGGCAGTGGGACTCGGGCCTGGGTCATGGCAAGGGTGGAGTCCCCCTGGGCAGTGCCAGGGGTCCTGGTGCAGTGGCTGGAGGCCCCGTAGGTAGCATCATCCTGTCCTGTAGTAAGAGTTCAACGTTCACCACCGTGTGTCGGTCCTGTTCCCCCTCCGCGGGAGGGTCTGTCCCAGGCTAGAGCCTCTCCACTGTCAAAGGTGTAGCGAGAGACGGCGGCTGTCCTTATATGTGCTGCCTATGGCGAATTCCCTGCCGTCCGGGGAGTGTCTCCCCAGACGGCAGGCGCCGCAGATACAACATCGCCTTTGCTGATTTTCTTCTTGATGTTCCAGATGTGTGCTAACAAGGGCGATCAACTTGCAACGGGTGAGAATGCAACACAATCTATGAAAGCTTTCTACTCGGGGAGTCGGAGACGGGTTCCGCGAGCGAATGAGTGAATGCACAGCTGATGCTCTATGAGCTGCAACAATGGCATGTCTACAAGCACCTCACGAGTCAGAATTAAGACAGAATTTATTTATCAGACCACAAAACCAACGTCACCCAGGGCCCCATCGCCTATTGAGCGACCGAGAACTAACAATACCATTAAGCCCCAAGATCAACCAAAATACCAACTACACCCATCTTTCCGTTAAACTGCAATGGGGGTGCACCCAACGTTGATAAGGCCATTCTAATTGTAAAACATGAGAAAACGAGCTGAATGGTGAAAATAGGAATACATTAGGGCGAGTTCTGCATGGCTTTTATACCTCGACAGAGTTCAGCAAGCGTGTGCTCCGACCTTGGACGCTCCCATTAAATATTGAATAATTGAATGGAACCCACTATCTGTAAAGCGGTCGAAATGGGCAGCGGGTTTCTATAGGTGTTCGTAAGTGAGCAAGCCTTCCTATTGGCTGATTCCTTTTTTGACTATCCTAAGCGACGACCGTCGCAGAACTGCTCCTCGGCGGCTAACCAGGTTCAAATGATTGATTGGCAACAGGTTGGCTAACGAGACACAGTTTGTTATTGTACGCCAACATTCGCGTAACCTGTCGAATAACGCCTACGGTAATTCGTCTGGCGGGCTGCCAATCGGCTCTGTCGAGCTGTCTGACAACGTAATGTTTGTTTTCGCTTTTGCAGGATTCCTGGGCACCGATTAGTTCTCCTGCGGCCAAATGAACGGAGTTGCTGAGGGATACTATATATGGATATAGTCTAGACACCGTGTCAGACAGTCAGACGTCTGACAACGTAATGCTTGTGACAACGCTTTTGCAGAGTGCACTGGTTCATAAGTAGCCTTGGCATCTGTCAAGTGGTGGAAACAGACAGCGGGTTTCTATAGCTGTTCGTAAGTGAGCAAGCCTCCCTATTGGCTGATTCCTTTTTTGACTATCGTAAGCAACAACCGTCGCAGAACTGTTCCTCGGCTAACCCGGTTCAAGTGATTATTGATGCTTGCGGGCTGGAGCACACGCATGCGGCGTGACCGCTTGCTGGACGGTCGTCGCTTAGGATAGTCAAAAAAGGAATCAACCAATAGGAAGGCTTGCTCACTTACGAACAGATATAGAAACCCGCTGTCCATTTCGACCGCTTTGCAGATTGGCAGAACTGTACCTCGGCTAACCCGGTTCAAACATTTGATTAGTAGACACAAGGGGACTCGGCTAATCGAGTTGATGTAATCCTTGAATGAACATGATTCCATTATGTATTAGTCAAGACTCTAACAACTTGCCTGTTGCAAATTGTTCATTGATCGGCGCGTCGCAGTCTGGCTACCGCCGGGTAATACCAGGCACAGATTCCGGAATTCCAGAGCAGAACATATGACGGCAGCACGGGGGGTTAGACCGCTTCCGGAGAAACGCGTGGATCACCGTCACTGATCATTGCGTAATGACATGACAAGACCTGCAATGCTTTTTTGCCTTCTTTTCACAAGGTCGTCGCTTAGGTCAGCCTGCGTCACACATCACACGTCACGCGTCCCGCAGAACTCGGATGCCACAACAATGGACGGAATCTCATTGCGAGATGACTCAATGGAATCAATGGAATGTTGACTTGTATTTCATACCTATCTCTTATATTCAAAACAGGGGAATAGATCTCTTTTTCCTGTCGCATGGTTGACAATTAGAATTCAAGAATATGCTGTCGGACAATGGCACATTCAAGGGACCTGATATCTACCATTATCGCCAAAAAATTTCATACTGTCTACTTGAGATGAAATTTGAGGACATTTCACTTGAAGCATGCAGGTACATTCAACAATGTAAATGAATATTTGGTACACCCAAGGTCCATAAATTTTTGGGGTATGTGAAACTCTAGATGTCACAGAAATTAATACTGCAGTGCAGAGTTTTCCACTACATACATAGTACAGTAATTTCAGAGATACTAAGAGCCTGGCCAGATATCTGTAATTAAAGCAGCATCGCTCGCGATGCTGTGATGTTTTCCAGAGGCTGATAGTCAAAAAGGCATCAGCCAATAGGGAGGCTTGCTCACTTACGAACAACTATAGAAACCTGCTGTCTGTTTCGACCACTTGACAGATAGGCTAACTGCATTAATAAGTGCCAATGATTCGAAAACGCCGCTTCGCTTCGGGCTGCTAGGTTGAGGGTTTCCAAGCGGCCATGCTCGAGGACTGGACAGAGAGACCTGCGCCGCACCGTTCTCACGTACTTGAGGGGACCATGGCCCGAAAGGCCATGGTATGAGATCTGTTTTTAGAGAAGGAAGCTCGGGCTGTCCATCCACTTGCCTGCCCGTCGGACGCTCCTCTCCGAGGATTAGAGCCGGACCATGGCGTACCATGTACAGTGCAGGCAGAGGTGGGTAAAGTAAGCAGAAGGGGCGGTTTCGAGCCTGAAAAAGCTCTCATCAGGGGGCTGCCGCTACCCCAACCGCTTGCCGTCCGAGTCCGTTTAGGGTGCCAGCTACCAATCTAAGCCCTATCGAGGGAGTTGGCCAATCCACGTAGTGGCCCGCAATGGCGGGGGCGCAACCCCGGATATATCGGTCGCGATGTGGGTAAAACGAGTGGGAAGGAGGGAGGCTTCCTGCTCAGCGGAGCCTAAGTACCAGGTGGGCGCAAGGGTCCCTTTCGGGATCCCAAGTGCACTTTGTCGCAGCCATGCGGTCCCCACGGTGGAGCCATTCTACCATGGGATCGCTCCCCGCCATCCATGAAGGATTCGATAAGCGACACAGACGGTCTTTCAATGTCAGTGCCCAGTTTGACACTAATTGTAACTCCGCCCGTCATTACCGACAGGCGGGCGCCTTTGTGGCCGTGCCAATTAATTGTTGATATGATCTGGCGTGCGATCTACACTCACAAGGAGACTCGGTTAATCATGTTGATGTAATCCTTAGGTTCCTTGGCGGCGTTCAAGGCTGGAATACATGCGTGACTGGTGGCGGGGCTCCGTCGAGATATAAAAGCCAGGTCGAACTCACCCCAATCTCTTCAGGCTCCAGTTTCCTGTTCTTCCATCTGCCTAAGCGTGTCTACACAGCACATCTCTCACTTTCAAACACTCACCATGTTCACTCGTGTCTTTGCTCTCCTTCCTCTCGCTCTCCTTGCTTCTGCCAACCATCTCGCTGCTCGCGATAATACCGGTGGTGGTAACTGCGACACTGGGAGCCAATTCTGTTGCAACCAGAGCTTCAGTGTGAGTGATTAATTGTAGCTGGTCAGCACAAGATCAATAATTGTTTTCTGTAGCTCACCCAATCAGTGCCGGACAATGGTCTCTTCGGCGACGTTTTTGAATTAATCACTGCGCTTGCTACCGATCTTGGTGTGGACTGCAGCATCCCTCTCTCAAGCTGCACTCTGGCGCCTGTGTGCTGTGACAACGTTCACCAGGTATGTAATTTGGTACTTTCACCATTCAGCTCATTTAGATCTGATGTGTTCCGCTTAGGATGGCCTTATTAACATTGGGTGCTCCCCCATTATTTTATAAGGGGAAGCTGGTCGAAGTTAGTGACTTGGTTGATGTTTTCACTCGTTAATGGTGGCGTTGTTTTGTACTCGCTCAACGAGCGACCTTTTAATTGATCTTGCGTTGTTGGTTTTCAATCCGGTGTGCAACATGCAGTGTGATGTTTGAACTTGAAGTTGTGTGGCAATTGGCATAGTGTTACTTCTACCTGTGCTGGTAAGGTGCTTGCAGCCGTGCCGTTGCCATAGTTAATTGACTATCAGCCAACATCCCCTTATAGAACGCATCCTAGACTGAGCAGAAAGCATGCATATTTCATGTTGCATTCTGGTCCGACGGTAAGTAAAAGTAAGGTTGGTCACCGTCGTTGGCTCAGCGTTACAGATCTGCAACATCCACAAGAAACCCCACGAAGGTGAAGCCATCCGCGGCGGATTTTCGCCGTCTTTGCCGTCTGTGTCTCCCCGGACGGCAGGGCACATACCGGGATGGCTGCCAGGCCTCGCATAGACAGCACCACCCGCCGTTCGCACATGGCACCTTTGACAGGCCGACCATCACCCCTGCGTGTGCGCCGTACACTTTAGCAATGCCTGGCGTACGCCGTCGACGGGTGCGTCGTGTGCGTGCTCGAGGCTCGAGCCCGTAAGGGCAATACGCGCTGCACGTGCTTCTCGCCAGATGACACCGGCGTGCGGCGTGTGGAGATTTGCCAGTGAGGCCTCGAGACTCCATACCTTGTGTTGGCAGTGCTTCCGGCTTGATGGTACTGGCTTGATTGCCGTCGTCGGCTGAAGCTTACAGATTCGAAACATAAGGAGACAATCCGCAATGGCGCGGGGTCATCTGCGCTGGCTTTTGCACCATCTTCACCGCTGTCGCCGTTTCCCTGGATGGTGAGAAGTTCGCTACTCGGCGTATCGCGCACGAGTTCGACAGACCTGCGATCGCTGTGTGCGCCACACACTCTCATACATGTCTCTCTGTGCTGTGACCTGTCGGGTTAGTCCAAAGGACCTTGTCCCGATCGGTAAGGTGCAAAATAACACGACGTGACATCACCTGGCCAATTCCCAGTTCAAATTTTCAGACCGCACCGAGACACGTTGGAATTGGAGAGATCCCCCGCTTTTTGTTTCGATTTCTCCTTCATCCCCTCGCATTGACGTGATTACTTGATTTGCGCCGCCTACAATCCGCACACCCCCTAGGAAATGGTCAGAATCCCTTGCGTCTCAGGGACCCCGACTGACGCCAGCCAGGACATACCCCGAGAAAAATTGCAGGAACGGTCCTATGCTACAAAAATGCTCAAGAGGCAGGATGCATTACGGACCCCGCGTTTCCTTGGCCAGCACCGAGTTAAAAGTTGGTCAACCCTCGGAGCACACCGGCGGCATTGGTGCACTCCCAGGAAGTCTCTCCGAGTCTAGTGTTGCTCTGTTACCGGACGAGCGCCAAGAGAGGTCCAAGCAGCTCCACCTTGTTTCCCCTCGACAGAGGAGAGACACGATCAAATCGTCCGAAACGGCTGGGGTTGACGAGGTATGTTGTCCAATTGGTCGTCCGTTACCTTCGTACAACGTGGCTCTCTTGCGCTAAGCGTCGCTCTTCACTCCTCCTTTTTTCCACAAGAGCAAAGGTATTCTTGTACGAATGCGGCTCTTTTTCTTGGGTTTCGTTGTGAAATTCGAATTCTTGAATCTTTACGACGTCCATTTACATTCGGCCACGAGTGGCATATACCTCTCCTTGACTAGGCTGAGCCGTATAGCGTTGGAGAACGCAACAAGTCGTCGACAATGTACGATTTTTCACTTTGAACGCACCAATGCGTGCATGCTTGGCTACAATCCATTGGCTGATTCACGCCCTAGACCCAGACCAGATGTGATGGAACTTAAAACAAAACACGTACCTCGAGATGCGTTTTAGATCGGAATATTGTATTGGCAGCACGGTTGTTAGCCCGCTACCTGCAGATCAAACACGCCCAATATTGGCAGAAGAAGGGGCTGACAGAACGGCACCAAGTGTCAATAAGCCTGTCATGCTGTC
>JBBPNZ010001015.1:0-11847 GCA_038091195.1 Phylloporus rhodoxanthus
TATTGAAAATGTCATGTGATCTTATCTCTTATCTTTAGTCATCACATATGACATTGATCCGTCAGCTGTTTGTCATATTCTTTTGTCATGCTGACTGATGTACACTGCTCATGTTTTGCCATTGGACGATAAGCTTTATCGTTAGTAATACAATAGATAAGCTCCTTTTATACCATTGGCTGATAGTCTGCTATTGTTCTCTCTATTTAGATTACTGTACATATGTACAAACAATAGCTAGACAGTATATAAGAGGGGACTCTTACCAGCATTCCCCTCTAACGAATTCCACCCACCTTTCGTTCTACTGCTAGCCTCTACTAGCAAGACCTTGACTATCAACTACCGTTCATCACTAAGTGAGTAGTTCCCACTTAGTTCATTTCCTTTGTCCCTTCGCTGTTCGGATTCCATTCCAAAACAGGTGATCGTCCCCATCCCGCTATGTATCAAATTTGCCCAGTTCTCATTGCCACTCCCGCATGTCATCAGTCATACTGTATGGATAATACACAGAGAGAAAAAAGGCTTCCGAGCGACTCTACACTCCTACAATCGCACAAGCAGTGTAGTATCGCTACCTAACTATTACAGCTTCAATGTGAAGAATGAGCACTTGGCTACCGAGTAAGTTGGGTTTTCTACTTCTTTATGTCTTTTATTTAATCGAGAATAGATGTGGTCTTCTTCTAAGTGGTGTTCATCTGCAAGGGGCACTGTTAGAGGAATTTCGAAGGATGGTAGCGAGGTCTTATAGACCTGAAGTTCTGGTGCCTCGTGCCATAACCCCTCCGCCGTCTTTCAACACAGATGAAGGAAACAACTCTGCGCAAGATCCTGCTTGGAGCATAACTATGGAGGACCGTACAGCACCTGCCGAGACAATGATCAAGACATTGGTCGACAAAGATAACATATTGTGATACGTCATACACCTTTTTGTGCCTAAATGATTGTGTAGGTTGCATTGGGTGGCTATTCAATGACTCATTCTGCGATTTCTCGCAATATGCACTGTGTTTCAACGTCAGTGCTGCATACCATGGTGGCAACTACAGTAAATGAGTCATGCAAACGGCCCCGAACCGCTTTGCCAACAAAGATGGACCAGCACCTCTTGGCTCTGTGTGTCTTTCTGTTTCCAGTAACCATGCGCACGCAAGGCTAGAAGATCATCAGGTTCCCACACATCTACTTATTCCTGCCTGACCTACATCCAGGGGTCAGTACGTGCTGGTTTTACAAGGGGACTTGAAAGGTACGTTTTGTAAAGTGCTGAAGTGGATGAGGAAGGAGAAGAAGGCGGAGGTCGCACCTATAGCACTCACTATGCAGAGAAGCAAGGTTGTATTGGGCACAACGGAAATTTGTCTAGCAATTCCTTTCTCCTCATAATAATGTATTAGATTCCCTGTTTTCAATATTCTATACGCGAATTACCTCGTGTGATTTACGCTCCGTCAATTGATGACCTCTGTTCCATTTGATTAGGATGTGAGTTGTAATCTGTCCTCAAAATAACGCAATGATCGTATGCTCACCACTAGTCAGGATAATGCAACAACACATGACTGTATGCAACGATGATGCCCGGCTTCGCCTCCTCCCCTCAAATTTCTTCCACCCCGACGAACTGGCCCCACCGACTTCACCATCGACTCGCATAGATACTCTTTGCCAGGTGCCCACATCCACCTAGCAGTACGTCGCAACCCCTCAACGATCATATGTAGCTTCATATGCCACAAGTGGAAATCAGTGCCCGCCACTGACTGAGTATGCCACCCTGTTGGCGCTCCCAGGATGAACTTGGGCAATGGCCAGCATATCACGATCATCATTGCCGTCTTCCACTGCACCATCGCCCGCCGTCACAAATGAGGCATTTCAGTTTTCCGAGCCACCTCAGCAGTTCATGATTCTTGCCAACGTTGGGCTCACATTTCTCGTAATGCGGAGAGCCTTGGAGCATCAGAGGGTACTGTTCAAGCAATTATCAAGTTTAGAAACAGGTTATGTGCCGTGGGTCCTATGTTGTGAACATTGCGAAGCAGGCCATTTATGACTTTGGGTGACATATGGCACAAGTAGGTGTATCTGGCATTCTGTCTGCATGTCGTAGCCATTGGGCAATAACTGGCCAAGCTGGACTTGAGTACCGAAACAGGGGTATTGCCTCCGTCTTGCAAAACAATGTTCAGCTGCCTGCAGGCTCGCGCATCTGGTGGTGCTCGACATCAAAATTCACCCTCTGACCGTTCTATGCTCCAGGTCCGTACTGAAATGCACAAAAGAATCTCATAGACATTGACATCTCTTCATACCCTCTGTAGTACCTCACTAAATCATATATTATTAGAGTGTGGATGGGTGATTGGTCAGCAACTTGTCTTTGCCTTGACTGAAGATTATCATCACCCGGCAAAGTGTGGCACTCACCAAGTTTATTATAATTGACTTCACAATCCATTGAGCTACAAAAGTACAAAGTTTACACCCCGCTCAGTGCCATCCCCCTATACTTCCTCCCTGTATAGTTGTATGTTATGTCTGGCGATTTGGGTTTTCTTCGCTGAATTCCTTCGTCTTCTCGTCCTCGAAGACACATGGAGGGCTTCTAAATCACTTACTTGTGGATTGTTGTACTTTCCCTACAAGCCCTGTATGTTACTCATTGACAATGTCGACCCTCGCTGATCATTATGCTTAGTTGTTGTCAATGGATCCGAATTAAGCTCACCACGGTTTGAGAGATGAGTACTGCAATCATGCCCAATGCCAACAAATAGACCAAAATTTGTGTGGCTGTCACAATAGCGGTCGACAAAGTTCGTGGATTGGAGGGTGGTTTGACCGATGGAATAGGCTTCTTCTATATGCTGATTTTAGGATTATTCTTGGGGCTAGAGGTTACGGTTGCGATCCAATAGTAAGCATTCCCTTCGAAAGCCTTCAGCTACGTCAGAAATAGTGCAATACATATGACCAGAGCTTACCACTATGGTCTGAACGCGTCCAGTAGTGGAATGCTGTAACACCTGGAGCAGCGCACCGCTCGCTTTATGGAAAATGTAAGCCTTGCCGTCTTCTCCCCCACCCACGATCCTTTGACTGACTTCTGCAAACACAACTTGCTTTAGAAACATTTTCGTGGGCTTTGTGTCATACATCCGGACACATGCTACGTCATCTAGCTGATGTAGGCTATAGCCCGTCACGACATTATCGATGACAAAATAGTTGCAGACGGAATCTACTGCAACTGCCCCGCTGCGAAATGATTAATCGTGATAGAGGGTAAGTTTATGACACCTACATCATTCGTCCAGTGGATTGTGTCCCTATCAAAGTGCCATCTTTGCACCGAAGGGTGTGACTAGAGGAATGGAGTTGTTCAACGAAGCCTCATACAGGCGAAATCGATTTACATTTCTCCGTCATACATCCCAAATACTATAACGTCCCCGCCGAGGAAACATGAAGCCCGTGGTATTGTAGTTGCTAGCTCAACGCTGAAGATATTCGAGAGATGGTACTTGGAATCCATAGCCCAGAGTTGAACCCATTTGCCGCGTGTCAAAGTTATGAGATGGGGGTTGCCCTCGAAAGTCTCACATGTGAGTGACATAATTTCCTCACCGTTACCAATTCTCCTCGACCACAGTTCGTCAAATTCAGACATGGCATCGGTATGCTGCCTCCATATGATGATGTACCCCAGGCCAGTCCCTGCGCAAAGGGTCTCCTGGACATCGTCTTTGCGGGTCAGCCAACAGATGCATGTTACAGGATCTCTGGGGTTTCGCGTTTGGCTCGGTTTCTTCACTTGAACCCACCTCGGCAGGTCCCACACCCGCAATCCATCTATGCCTAAAGATAATAATCAGCAGTAATATTGGGTATCATCATTTACTTACCTCCACTGGCAAGTAGATTGCCATTACCTGACACGGCTATGCATAGTATGGCATCCTCGTGACCAGAGAGACTGAAATCGAGTTTGTAAGTTTCAATAGATCCCCCAAGAGAAAACATGTTGCTGGGAATGTGCGCACCAGGGCAGCCGCTGATTATAAATGCAGGGTCCTTGACACTGACGGTTAGCAATGGCTAATTACAGTCTATTGTCAGAAGGTCTAGGAATAATAAAGCAAAGAATTACATAAGTACCTCAGCAGAAAATACGCTGAAATCCCCTGACAATTAGACCGATTAGCTTGTGTGATAAATCCATTAAGATACTACTTATTCTTCAAACTCAAGAGGATACATTGAAATGAAGGCAACAGTGTAAATTAGTCTTCTGTTGGTTTTTGTCTTTCAAAGATTTTTGTCCTGTTAGACCAATTAGCTTGTGCGACAAAACTCAAGATACTACTTATTCTTCAAACTTAAGAGGATACAATGAAGTGGCGTAGACAACAATGACAACAATGACAACAATGTAAAGAAGTACGTATACAATGTATTGTAATCGTCCATTGATTAATCTTTATGAGAGGGTACATCGAAACAATGTAGGCAACAATAGGAATGTGTGGAAAAGAGTAATTGTGGGAAATCTCCGGGTTTATAAAGTGAACTGAGTTGTACCTCATGTGACATACATGCCACGCGTCCCCAGACTGAGTTCGATTCACAATAACAATCCAGCCATCGTATTAGGTAAGACTTTTCTTTCTTCATCCGCAACTACCACATGTACCAATCAATGTAGACTGTAGATGTAGCAATAGACAAGTGGGACCTGCGAGTTCTGCCCTTCTGGAATGCAAAACTTCCAGAATGTAGCAAGATTAATCTTAACACACATTTGTTGTCATGTAGACGATGAACACAAAGGTCAACTTGTGCTCATTATCGTCGGTATGAAGTTTACGTTTTCCATTATTATTCTCTCTAACAAAGTTGAAGGTCTGATCGGTATGAAGTTATCATTCTGCGTAATGAAAGTTCAATCCCTTGATACCTTGTCGCAGTTGTCAGAGTATGTCGTCTACATTTCCAATTCTGTCCTACCTAATTGGTGTCGGGGGTAGATCCTGGTACCTTTGTCATCGTCGTCTTTGGGGTTATTATCCGGGTATGTCCTGCCCCTTGTTTTCCATAGTAGTCTACCTAAAACGGGTTCAAGGATCACTGCGTCGCTGCCTACCTTGGAACATGTGGGATTCCACTTCCCGTACCCCGGATGTAAGCCTGGCTCATTTTAAAGTGCATTTGAAGTATGGTTGTAACATACATCAGTGTATAGACAATGCCCAGCCGTGATCGCCATTATCATTGCCTCTGCCAGAGGTGTTGCGATCTATTTAGTGACAGGCATACTTGCAATCCTGCAGGCAAACTTCAACCTGAACACTCCAGACATGTCCACCTACTGGGTTCTCGGTCCATTGATGGAGTGGCTCCCACGAGCTGTAGTTCAGAGCATTCGACCTCCATGGTAAGTTTGTCTCTTAAGTTTGTCTCTTATCTTATTGATTGGTATCTGAATCCCAATAACTTAGGATGAGCTCTCCGCCGCCGTTTTTGCTGTAACCTTGAATGACAGCGGTCCTGATATTGACTTGCAACCTAGCAAGTTGTGGTCCTCGCGACAAGAATTTCAAGCCGAGTGCAGAGACGACGGTAGATGTGTTCAACCACCTGATGTTGGTGACCTGGCCAATGCCATCAGTCGAATCTCTTTGGGAGACGGGTAAGCTTACCTTTGTACCTTGTTATGGGCCTTATGGCATTAACCTCTAATGAATGTGATTATTGTAGTCAATCTTTGGATCCCGCAGACACATCTCCAGTGCCGCAACCATCTAATAATACCACTTCCCTCGATCCAGACAGGTGCACGAGCCCTCTTAATCCATTAACTGGAAGATTAATTATATCCAACAGTTCCTCCCGACAGGGGCAAGATCGTCGCACTGCGATTGCGCATCAAAAGTTGGATGACATTGAAGCTCGCCTCCAGCATATTAGTCGACAATCTCTTGTGCCCCTGTCCCTTGGTTTACTTGAACATCTTCATTCAGAGGTTTCTACAGTACAAATGGCCCTGGAGGATGTAAGACGACAAGCGTCTTCAGTGTTGGCACGCAAGGAACAGCTAGCGCGGTTGTGCAATTCTTTGTCCTCCCGCTTGGATGATGAACAATCAAGTCTATTACCCGTCAACAGTCCGATCGGATATGATACATGTAAATGATTTCTCATAGTCATCACTGTTTGCACTCAACTTTTTTCCAGCACATCATTTCAATCGAGCTATCGATAGCTGCGACGAGGTTGTCCAGGTCTCCCTCTTCCTTGCTGTAATTAGCGTGGTATTGTTTGGTGTTAGTCGAGCATGCAGGGACTTCTTCCTTGGTGTCCTGTCGCTCGCACTCAACTTGTCCTTCAAGCTACTGGGTTCAAAAGCAGATGCTACTCACACTAGAATATCGCAACAAGTCCCAAAGACTACAAGATCTGCTCTGTCCAAATTCAACCTCAAGAGGCGGACCACGACTTACACCGTGTGTCCCAAATGCAATTGCACCTACAAGCCAATCGATATGACCGGCCCCCGCTCTACTTACCCACTCCAATGTACCAACCAACCCCTTCTAGAAAGTGGTCCCTGCCATACCATCCTGGTCTGCGATCCGGACGATGGCTGTGAAAAACCTATCAAGACTTTTGTTTATCATCATTTTCACGACTACTTATCTGGTCTGCTGGCCAGACCGGAGCTGGAGGCTGTCATGGACAAGCAATGCGATGACCTGGTGCGGAATATCCAACTTCCGAAGCCCACCACCACATGGGATGTGTGGGACACCGAATTTATATGAACATTTATGGGACCTTGTGGACAGAAATTGTTCATTGATCAAGGTGATGAAGGACGTTTTCTGTTCTCAGTGAACGTGGACTTCTTTAACGTCGAAGGAAATCGCTAGCGGAATGCCACTACGTCCTGTGGAATTATCTCATGTGCTTGCCTGAATCTACCTGTGGACATTCATTACAAGCCGGAGAACATGTATCTTGCCAGCATTATACCCGGTCCTCATGAGCCTTCTGGAGATCAAGTCAATTTTTTTCTCAATCCCTTGATCGATGATATGGTAGATAGCTGGATGAAGGGCATCCAATTCACTCGCACATCTTCTGGCCTTGACCACGTTACCCGCTCAGCCATAGCGTGTGTGGTCTGCGACCTCCCAGCAGCACGGAAAGCGTCCCAATTGGCCTCCACCACTAGTCATTTCTACTGCAGCATGTGTCATTGTCATCACCTCTCCACCCTTGGCAGGACGGATATGGATTCGCCAGATTGGAGCTTTCATGATAAATGCGTCCTGCGTCATCACGCTGAGGCATACAAGAACGCTATCTCCTCTGCAGAGCGCTATAAACTGTTCATCCAACATGGCGTCCAGTGGTCACCCCTCTGGCGCCTTCCATACTGGGACCCAGCCCGACAACTCGTCGTAGATTTCATGCACTGCTTACTCAAAGGACTGGCACAGAGTTATTTCCGTGAATACCTTGGACTCACCATGACAACTGCGGCCAAAGCCCAATTGGACCTGGAACAGCAGCCCGCCTTCTCCTACAATTTTTGTTTACCCAACACATCAACCAATGCACAGCACTTAACGAAGAAGAATCTCGATGATGTGAAGAAGATACAGTCACTACTTGTCTGTGCGGTGGAAGACCCTTCGAATGAAGAACAACATACTAAGCATCTCAAAGACCTAGAATGCAAACTTGAGTTAAAGAGTTTTGCCTCTTTGAGGTTCATCGCCAAAGGGCTTGATCTATCTCCCCCGGCCAGTGTGAGGCAAGTGTATAAAGGGCATTGGGAAAGAGTACTTCATACATGGGTAAGCTTTTTGCCCTTGTTTCCCCCATATCCTGCTCATGCTATACAGAGAGAAAGCCAACCAATGCTGTCTTCCCCACAAGCTCTGACTTCTACGCCTATTGTAATGCAACGTATTCAGCAAGTTATTAAGGAGGCTGACGCGCCTTCTTGGTTGAGGTCTGTTCCCTGCAATTTTGGCAAGGCAAGGGCAGGCACTTTGAAGGCTGACGAATGGTGAACAATGTCAACCGTTTTTTTACCTCTTGCACTGGTCAGCATATGGGGCAAAGGGTCAATCCATTCGACGAAGGAAGTTGCAGACCATCTGCGACAAGTCCTCGACCATGCCATGCTCCTCGTATCTGCCATCCAGATCGCTTGCTATCGAGTTATGACGGAGTCATGCACAACGGGCTATCAAACTTGCATCACAAAATGGCTGGCAGACCTCAAACTCGTTTTACCGGATGCCTCAATGCGTCCCAATGGACATATGGCTTGTCATGCATATGACTATCTTAAACTTTTTGGCCCAGTCCGTTCTTGGTGGTGTTTTCCCTTCGAGCGTCTCATCGGCCAATTACAGAGACTCTCAACCAACCATAAATTTGGCAAGTGATATCCCACACCACCAGCTTAACCTTGTTGATGATCCCCTAAGTGAACTTGAGGAAACGCTACTCCAATCTTTCATTCAGGGTGCCAGGCTTCGTCAGTGGTTATCACGTCCAGATTGCCCACCCGCTATCACAGAATGCAAACAGTTGTTCGACAAACACATCAATTCGGACTACGCTGACACTATCATTGCGCAGTCGAAGAACAGTGCCATGAAACCGCGGCAGCCTGTACCTGACAAGTTAGTCACTCTTATATCTCAGAAGCATGCTACGTTTCATGCCTATTATCGGTTTGGAGGCGTGCTCTTCAGTCGACACAACACACACGTTGGGAACAGTCTGGTGATGTTTTTTCCTTTGGGTGGTAGTGCTGCAGTTCCTGGATGTATCAAGTATATCTTTGAAGAAGGGGGCCAGACACAATTTGCCATTCGGCGTCACCTGCCTGCAAAGGCAGGTACTGTAGACCCTTTCTGTCACTATCTCCATTTTCCGGCCTGTCTCTATTCCAAAGACCTCGAGGCCAAGATGGAGTTGGTTGATCCAACCAATTGTAGAAGTGTACTCAGTACGAGACGGAGTCTGTGACTGAGGTAGAGACGCGTCGATACGAAAGTTATCTATCTGAGATTATGTAATACGGAAGTAGCCAAGTCTGTTTGAACAAGCAGTGCACGAACACGATGAACAAAATACAACACCAATGTGGTGTCTCATTTTGTTCACTGGCAGTTTTCTCCCGATCACATCGTTGTATTGACGTTGATGAAGGTGGGGATTCGTCGCTTACATTTTAAGTTACTTATGAAATATCTACAGGACTAGAAGAGGGCATAAAAAGTCGTCGTGAAGGGCCAACAATAATTTACACACCGTATGTAGTACACAACCTGCTGAATTGTTTGTTCCCTACTTGAAAGTGGACAATTATTACTTAGTTCATTTTGGACAATATGAATGGGGTATGTCGTCAATATATGGTTTTTGTTACTCCCTTAGCCGTTATGATACTTTTCTGGGAGGTTGGCTGGAGGTTGGCTTGGTGGTATAAAACCAGATAGATCCTCATATTGGTATGCACAATTATAACCATGAAACTAGCAAAATCTTCTTCTGACGTGTACCCTGTGCGCTATCTGCCTTACCGTCGCTACCCTAGTTTGCACGATCCCATCGGCCATTGTTCCACACTCATCAGCAATGCTTCACTGTTGCCACCACTAGTGGACATCTCTATGTGTTACGCTTTTTCCTTCCTATCCTTGTTCGCTTCCTACTTGGGGGACTACTAGCCGCTTTCTTTGCTCTCTTTTGGTACTTCGCACGGTGACTCATTCTGATCATGTATCTTATCCGATCCAACTCGGATATCTCTGACTCATACATGCTTACTCATCCTGTATCCGATCCAACTCAGATACAGTACATCACTTCTTTGATGTTCACATTCCGTAGCTTGATCTTGTTTATGATACATTGACATCACCCCTTCCCCTTCACTTTCTATTTCGGGAAAGTGTCTCTTTCTTCTTTTGTCTTTCTTTGGTCCGTGCACACACTTTACTTAGGATAAATACTCACTTGCATCATTTGTATTCCTTAGTCTTGATCTGCGCAATACTAGCATACCTTCAAGCCCCATCCTCATGACCTTCAGTCGAATCCTTAGTCACTTCTAGTCTCATTCCAGGAAACCCCTGAACGATCCTTTGTCCCTTGCCGTCTCTTAAGTTGGTCTCTTCGTGAGTATCACTCGAGTTAGCAAGTTAGGAGCTCTGTCCATTGTGTATGCTACATGTAACAAAAGATCAAGACTAACCTTGGTCCCACCTTCAACGGTGTAGGACCCACCAGTTATCATCACAAGTTGATCATCTAGGTTTGGATTCCGCCCAGATCCCAATGACACCAACAGCGACATTGAAATCGACGCTCCCGAAGAACAACCTGTCCACAGAAGTCACCGACACCACAGACCACAGATTACCTATCCCAGTATCACTCAGAGAACTGCTATACAAGCTCATCCCTTGACGCCGCTGCCTACAACACCACCGCTTGCCATCACCACCCCACCACAGCCCGCCACTGCCATGTCCTCCCACACCTCTGAACTCAAAGCAGCTCTCCCCGCTGACTTCTCTGGAGAACCTACTGATGCCTCCAGATGGATCAAGGCCATGAAAGCCTACTTCGCTCTCAACAACTCTCTTTATGTAACCGACAATGATAAAATCATGACCACCCTTAACAAGATGTCTAAGGGAAGAGGCGCCTTCTTTGCTGAGATGTGGTACGACAAGATGGCCGATACCACCATCACCACGGGCAAGACCTTCAAGGAGTTCGCTGACAACTTTGAGTCCATGTTCTACCCCTTTGACATCAAAGCCACCACCCGCCTTGAGCTATCCAAGCTCATCCAGAGAACATCCCACCTCTCGAACGGAACCATCGATGATGGTTTCCAACAATACATTACCGACTTCCAGAACCTCTCTTGCAAGGCCGGTATCATCGACGACATCACCCTCATTGACCAGTTTTCCCTTGGCCTAGACCAACGAATCACCACTATGATCCTCTCCATGGCCGCTATTCCCACCACCATCGCCAAATAGATTGACCAGGCTAAGATATTCCATGTGTAGAAAATGCGCATCCTTGCCCTACATGGAGGACGAACCCCCCCAACTTTCTCTCCTCGACCCACCAGAGACCCCAATGCCATGGACATCAGCACCATCTCCGTCGCAAAGCTAACCCCCGCCGAACGTGCCAAATGCTTCAGAGAAAACCTGTTACAATTTATCTTCTCTTTCATCGTCTTGTCCTTTTTCTCTTCTCTTCCTCTCGTGACAATTGGCAGGGTGACTGCCGTTTCTTCCACTCCGCCTTTCTGTTAATCACCGGACCCATCTCTTTCACCTTGACTCATTTGCCGTGTGAGACTTCTTCCTCTTCTGCTCTTCTGAACACTGTTCTCTCTCACGACGGCTAACTTCATCCGTATTCCACAACGTTCTTCGTTGTTCGTTTCCTTTCTTGTTCTACTTTCCTTTCTCGTTTTCTTGGTCCGTGTGCAAGGTAGACACATATAAATACCTTGTTTGTATCTCGAGTACCTTAGTCTTGAACTGCGCAATACTAGCATATTATCAAGTCCCATCCTTGCAACTTTCCTAAGTCGAACTCTTAGTCCTCGTCTCGCTCAAGGCATCCCCTTGATCAATCCTCGTCTTAGTCTCATTCCAGGAAACCCCTGAATGATCCTCGTCCTCGTCTTCACTCAAGGAATCCCCTTGACCGAACTCTCGTCCTCCTTTGTCTCTTGCCGTCTCTTGAGTTGGTCTCTTCGTGAGTATCACTCGA
>JBBPNZ010001016.1:0-11838 GCA_038091195.1 Phylloporus rhodoxanthus
GATGTGTTTCCAGTATTTGCCTATGCGGAGGGAGCCATGCGTTGCTCGGTAAAGGAAGGCTTGTATGGGGCGTCGGATGTCGGGGTGGCGGGTTGAAAGCCAGATGTTTTTGGTAGTTTCGAGGGTGCGGGTGACGGCCTGGATCCCTTGCCTAGTGGTGTTGATTGCGGAAAGTGCGGATTTGGTGTGTGGGGGGGTTCCGTCGTGATGTCAGTGCGGCGTAGACGAGTGCTTGTGTGGCAACATTAAGTCTCATTCCCGGGGGGTTAAAGTTAGGTGGGACAGCAAGGTTGACTACATCTGGGTGAGGCTTAGAGGCGCCGGCTTGGGCTAGCCGGTCTGCGTTCTCGTTTCCATAGTCTCCGGAGTGGCCTTTTACCCATTTGAAAATAGTTGGCGCGGATCGTCTGCGTAGTTGATATGCGGCGGCTTGAAACCACTCACTGTTCGCAATGTTGGTCCAGCCCTGGTCTTCCCATCGTTTCAGGTGTGTCATGAGTCCTTCGATGGCGTATTTAGAGTCTGCGATGCAGAGTATGGGGTTGAGAGGGTCTAGGGATTGAATGGCGACCATGATTGCTGCTAGTTCGCCAATCTGGTTCGATTGATTGGGGCCCGGTACGTGTATGGCTTTGTTGAGAGGGTGGTTGTCGCCAAACCAGATGCCGCCTCCGCAGACGGCGTTTAGTTTGCCGTTGTTGGAACAGGAGCCATCTGTGTATACGGTTGTGGGCAGTGTGGGCAGTCCGCCCTGACAAGGGTGTTGTACGCGGTGTGCTAGTTCTTCCGAGGGTTCTAGGGGGTTGGTAAAGATCCGGAAAGCGTCTCCAATGTTGTATTTTGTTGTGATGGAGGAGTCGAAGAGGATTTCGTCGCCTTTGAGGAGGATGGCGCGTTGGTTTTTCTCTTTTCGATGGTGGATGAGCGTCAGGTTGTCTTTTGGGGGGCAGAGTATTGGGTCGAACTTGGGCTCTATGAGGCCGGAGAGCTCATGGGCTATGGTGGCACAGCGGTGGGGGGTGGTGCATCTGCGTTTTCGGTCGCGTCGGCAGTATCGGCAGGTGCACTTATTTTTCCGTCGGAGGTCGTGAGGTGAGTTGTGGTCAGTCAGCCGTTTGGCAATTTTCAGGAGGTTGCGGATGGTGGTAGCGTGGTGGACCTCGCGCAGGCAGGCAGCGCCTCTTTGGCGGTATAGTCTGGGTGGTACTCCGACGTGGAACCATGCGGGGAGCTGTTTTTTTAGCTTGCGACATAGTTTGAGGGGGGCTAAGGCCAAGTTGACGCGCTTTGCAGTTTTGAACAGGGTGATAACTCGAGATGGTGGGTCGCGGCGTGGTTGGTTCGTTGGTCCTCGCCTGGTGGGGGGTCGCAGGGAAGTGAGGAAGATGTTGACGTCATTCAGGCACTGGATGCCTGATGGGCGGATGCAGTTAATGATAGCGTCGTGGCAAGCGGGACGTGTGGGGGAGGTATCGGTATATTTCTTAAGCCAGATCGTATCTATTGCGAGGTTGTGGGCATCAAGGTCAAGTAATGCGATTCCACCTTCAGCTCGCGGTTTTTGGAGCCGTTGGAGGAGCTTGGTCAAATTTGGTTCCAACAGTTACTTAGTAGTACCAACCGCCGAGGATGGAGTTTCCCCAGTTTTTCTGTTCTACCAGGCCAATGTCCTATGAAACAACCCCATACAATCATCCATTACATCTTCTTGCTTGGGCTTACCAAAGATGTTCATTCATCTACACGTCTTACTACCCTAGAACACCTTGAAGAAGGGCTTCTGGATACCCAAGCTCCGTTTGAGCTGGTTTCAAACCGAACGTTCTGGTAAGTGTCTCAAATTTTGGTCACATTAGTTCTTATCCTCTCGGAAGGAGGATAGCTCTGTTAAAGACCGTGAACAAGTATTGCAGAATCTCGATCTCACCTATGCGAAATATCGCGAGATCACACGTAATTTAGAGGAGGGGCACAAGGTAGATCTACACTCGTCGACCTAGACCACAGGTTCAACATGGACAGTTTTACAACGATATGACCAAAATTTTGACGCGATTCAAGGACGTCTGCCGAATTCGGAGCAACGCGCGCAGCCAGGAAGCACTCTGTTTGGTGCCCAACGTCACTTACAGGTCGTTTTACCGCAAGTTCTCCTCCATGACTACAGGACATTAGCCTGGAATCGCTACCTTCTGAATCTGAGACACCACCGTGTCGTCAGAAACGCGTTGCGAACCTGCCTTCTTTGAATTCTGCCGCGTGGCAGAGTGAAGAACACCCACCGCCACTGCCGTCGAGTTTAAAGAAGAGATGAGAATGATGGCTTTCAGAAGATGGAGAGTTGTAAATTTATGCACAAGATTGCATACACTTATATGTAGATCTGTCCCATTGTAGTACATTCATGATCATGATCATCAGAAATAACGTTCCCAATACCGGCTTGGATCAGCGACCTTTTGAGAACATCACTGTTCACTATTTCCAGCTGCAATCTGGCGCTGAAAGTTTTCGTCGTAACCGACACACGTCATACTCCAAGATTGAATGACCTAGCAAGTCCCTCTGTGAACACCACAACTGCATACGATCAGAAGAAATACAGACAGCATGTCCTTCATCGAACGCGTGGTGAATCTCTTCTGGGGTCACACGGAACTTGTTGTCCGAGTGCAGCGCATCTTTGAGCTCTTTCAGGGTTGGATTTCTACCTAGTCTCTTTCGAAGGACGATTTTCGCCCGGACATCCGAGCCCCACCCCTGCGTTGAGACCTTGGTTGCCCATGTCTGCTTCACCTAAAAGACATGAGGTGGACGCAACCATGGCCTGGACAGGCGCTCACCTTGGCTGCTTGCGATTTCCATTCCTCGGGTGTCAGCGATGCTGCTGGCGTGCACCGGTACTGCCCGACATACAACCAGCGGTTGGACTTCAACCTGACTAGGACCCTCTCGGTTCCAGGCCACTCCCACGCATCCGGGTTGACCGAAGATGCAAAAAACAAACCCGGCGCGCCAGGCTGCTGTGGCGCATGTGGGTTAAAGTAGAGGTTGAGGTACATGAAATCTCGCAGACCGTGACGGGCAAACATGTCTTCCCGGATTTTGGGAAATGTCGATTGGGTGTTGCCGCCCCACTGCTTGGAGGTGAAGGTCCGCGTTGTCGTGACGTCCCTGATGGCAGGGTCCAAGGCGACCTCGTACGGGGCGATGAGTGCGATCCTGCGATTCACCACGTCTTCAGAGAGCATCTCTTCCTTTTTGACCTCTACTTTTATCTAAAATAGCGCATGAGATGTCGCTGAGGTATAACGAAGGGAACCACAACAGGAAGAGAGAACAGCAAGTTTTCTTCTTCTTTCTTGACGACAGAGTTGACAAGATTCTTCTCGGCGATGAACCTGGATGCATTTTCAAACAGCGGTGGATTGGTTCCGTATAGTTGCCTCTTTGTTGGGAGGGTGATTTCTATCCTTGCGCTGCGTCGCCGGGGCCGTGGTGAGCGACACACAATGTTTGAACTTGTCGCCTCGAGGGGAGGGACCACAGAATCGACAGGCTCTTCTTTGATGAACTGAGTCATGAATAAGCATTTTTTGGATGCAAGCGCGAGAGAGATTTGCTTACCATGAAGTTGGTCTAGAGGGATGGTTGCGGGGATGGTGGTGGCACAGGGGCCAGCAGGCATCAAGTTACACTCAACATTATACGTAACCGACTGTCTGACAGGCGAGGTCAGGTCAAAGCACGGGCCTGAAACAGGCGACCACGCGGCGATGTATACAACTGTGTTTTCTTCAAGATAAGAGCAGCGAGTCGGGAACGAATGAACGATATTCATCAGAGCAGATTCATGCTCGTTGAGTGCTGAGTGCTGAGCAACTGTTCCGAGCTCAGAACATCATCATCAAGTGCTGTTGTTCGGATCGCATATGGCAAGCGGCGGGACTGCAATCGCGCGTCAAACCCTTACGCCTCGACGTCTCTCTTCCCTTCTCTGACCAGATGTGCTGCCCCTTCCTTCGACAGTGACAGCAGCCCTCCTTGTAGTATTCGTTAACTCTGTTCACGGTTGCACCCATGCATTGAAGGTGCCACACATAGCCCCCATGCCATAGGGGTCATTGCAGCAGGGTGGGCCAAGGCACGAGCGCTATAGCTGCTGCTGTTCGATAACGAAACGATGGAGAACACGATATGCAATTGCAATGCGTGCTAGACCCTACAGTTCACTTGTCTTTACTCAACTTCGTCTTTGAATTTTACCTCGCCTCCCAAAATAAGTTCATCCTTGAATGTTGAACGTTGAACGAGGTGGGAAGGTATGTATATCATACAATCGCAATGCATACTAGACCATATAATTCATCCTGGAGTGCTTCTCTCAACTTGCCGATGGTCCGCGCGCGCCGCCTCAAGAACGAACTTCAAAGCTTTGCGCGGGAACAATGGAATAGGCGGCCCATCCCGATACACGACAATCTAGCGTACATCGGAAAGGGGCAGTGATGACGGAGTCGACGGTTGTTCACCTCAAAACACGCCCCAAAAAGCTCCACAAAGCTCGCCTTTCTCGGTCAACACGAGGATGTCCGGATCTTGCGCTTCTGCATTGTGCTCAAAGCTTGAACACGTGGGGATACTTCTGTAGCTGTGCGCTATGGCAGATGTTGACGCTTTCGCGTCGCTGCTTGCTTTCAATGAATTGGACGCGTGTCAGTGGAGACGCGGCGACTTGTAGAAGCAAGCAAGTAATTGCCATATTTGGTGTCATGGATGGTGAACATAGATAATGGTTCACCAGCACCGAGCAAAACAAACAAACAACGTAGAGCGTATATCTACCTGGTGCGTTCCCCTCTCTCCTCTCCATTCCCATCCCCGTAGCTTCTCTATACCTGACTCCACATCCCTTGACATATCGCAACTTTTCCGCATGCATCATGGTAGATCGTCACCGTCGATACCAACGCAAACAAAGTTGAATGTTGGATCCAGAGTGAGGCGGGCAAGGTGAGATGCTATCTACGACCACAAGAACAGCGTTCTGATCGTCTTACTAGACCTTTTCTATCCATTGGGTGGACCGTGGGACCCAGGCGCATTCCTGTGGTTTCATTTACCTCGACGGTGTCGTCCACCCCGGGAGGTTCCTCAATGGCTATGGCCCAACATCCAGAGAGGGGGTCTAGACGGGCCCCGAGCTCGAATGCCCATTTATGTTTGCAGACCAGACTGGTACATGTGATGTGTTTTCTTCTTGTGTTGTACAAGTCTTTGCTCAAACTCATGTTCCAAGCCGCCCCCAACTGCAACATGGGGATGATTATGCTCAAGATAAGGCTCGTGGGGATGCAGGAGGCAAGATCAGCCAATCCAATCCGACAACCTCACGAGCCTGCCGATGTGTTGAACAACTACATCAGGTCAGCTGTGTGCCTATGATCCAGTGAATCTGCAACTGAGTCATCCCAAGCTATGGGAAAGAGAGAACAACATACAAGCAATGTCCTCTCATGTGGAACATGGTACCATACAACAGGATGGGTAACCGTTCCTATGTCACATTCATATTCAGGCAGAGGTATGTAAAAACCGAGATATAAGCCGAATGTCCTCATCGCCGTTTCAGACCTGCAGGTCATCGCGGCCGGAGAGAAGGCACTACTATAGATAACACCAGCGGCTCACAGAACATGCAAAGCGACTCGCTGGATGATCAGCGCTCCTTCCAACCGACGTGCAATGAGTAACTCGGAGCAAGTGAGTGGCTTGTACGTGTTCATTGATTCATGTTCTGCATGACAATACGCATCCAATCATCAGGTTGGTCTCAATTAACCTGCGACCACTTCGAGTGGCAGGGGGTATCTGTGTGAGAGGAATGTGTTTGTGGGGGGCCGGTCCGCACATGCACGGCTAAAACAACCGAAGTTAGTCCATCTCCCGTTACGTACCGGCCATAGCACTCTTCCACCCTATCGCTCTGAAATTGATTGAGCAAGTATATTTGGTCAATGTGCTTGATGACGAGGAGTACTTGCAGCACCTGGTGTGAGCAGAGCAGGTGATACGACAGCCTATATAGGCTGTCGTATCACCTGCTCTGCTCTCCTCCAACGGATTTGTAGTGGAAAATACAGAGTCAACGAATGATTTTCGGAGCAGCTCAATCATAGGGTGCCGATTGCAGCGAGGAATAATGTTCTTATGAAGATGCGGCCTACATACGTGACGACTTCTGGACTTAAAACAATATTGTCATATTAGGGTAACGAATATGTCGTTCAGTATTTAACAATAATCCCAATCCAGAGGATGAATTCTGGCCTTGCTCTTGCCTCCCCGAGGACATGGACAATCATCATAAATGTCCAAGCACCCTTAGCCTGTCTAATCACACAAAACCTGATCAGTCCAAGCATGATCGCCGTCAATACAAATTATTTCGAACCTGTCAACAGTACGCCCTCCTCGTCTTCTACCCGAAACGGAGCGGCTTCCATAAACGGCTGCAATGCCCGCATGGCAAGCTTGGCATGTGCATTGAACAAACAGCAGAGGTTGCGCTCATTCAGGAGTCGTACCACCCGCAACGAGGGCACGCTTGATCTGAGCTCTTCCAGGAATGTGAAGAGTGTTTTGACCTCCTTTTCTGTAAACTGGAACCGAGTGGCTCTCAGTCCCAAATAAGTGATGGATGGAAATACAAGGTTTGGACGGATAAAGGTGGAGAAGTGGTGTGAGGTGAGGGTGAGACGACGCAGACCAGGACACGTCTGCGCAAGGCGTTCCATGCAACCCTCAACATCGAGCTGGGGGAAACTGGATATGTAGAACTGGACCGAAATGAGTTGGGAGCCGTACACGCGGAGTAGGTGTGCCCAGCGAAAAAGATTTCGGTCAAGGCTGAGAATAAGTTCTTCGAGTGCAGTAGGCCAGGGGCAGCGGGCATGCTCAAAGAAAGGATGACGGTGGATGGCCAGCGCGCGGAGCGTGGTTACGGTGGGCGGGATCCCGCCATGATCGAAATCCTTGGACCAATATAACCGAGGACAATTGAGAACGCGGAGATGGGTACATTTAACGAGGAGATTCATGAGCTGAGACGCGGACGGTTCCAACGGGCCCGATGACCAATCAAGGATACGTAACGATGGTGCCGTGTAATGGAGCGCGTCTATAACATTGTCCGGAAGACCTGTTTTAATAGTGTAGCTGGTTGTAGTGGCAAACGAGACGATGGCAAGGTTGGGCAGGCAGTTGATTATCGCGGCGAGCAGCCCAGACTCGGCGCGCAGATCTACAAAGTTGTCATGAATGGCAATGTCGAGTCGTTGGGTGTGTTCACCCAAGAGTCGCGTGCCAATGGCAGTGCCCTTGCCTGCTGCAGAATCCGCCAATGTCTTCGAGAGGGATGTCAAGCAGTGTACTCGGCTGACGTAAACGGACTGGTAGAGACAGGATATGGCGAGGTACCACCATTGCTTGCAAACGCGAACGAGGGCGCATTTGGTGATGAGTGCCTCTCGAAGGCGGGGGTGAAATGTATTGTTGTAGACGGGGCCGACAAGGCCTGCGTGGGCGTAAATGTCAGGGACGAGAGTACCGGGGACGTGCGTGGCGTGGTGAAAGATACAGATCCAAACTTCAGGAGGAAGTGAAGGGAGAATGTCGGTTGACTTGATTGCATTTGGCATGAATAAACTTGAATCTGAGACTGATACTGAACGTGAACAGCGCTAGTACTAAGTAACTAAGTAACTAATTCACGACGTCGTCGCCGGACAATCACCCCTACACTCTTAATCTGACCCCCAAACGCGCACATTCAAGAAATGAACGTATCTGAGTTCACGTACGAGACATGATTTCCCAGCTCAAGTTGTTATCGACCAATGTAAGATGGCGTCTATGTAGTATGCAGTGAGGTTTTCTCCGATCACTGACATCTTTCTGATTCTGAACCAGGCTGCCTATTATATTGACAGAAAGTAGACGAAGAAATATGGGGATGCTGTAGTGGAGAATGAAGCGTCAAATACCCAAAAAATGGTAGTAGACTTGACCATACGTATGAACTCCAACGTGCTTTATACATAGGTCCTTCGTCCAAGTGGGTCATTACCATTGGAAGTAACAGATCTATTGACACGTCAATACTGGGGCAGACAAAGAGCCTGAGATGATGTGGACACATGAATGGAAGGTCAATACAATCTCGGTCATGACTCAGATATATATTGGCCGGAAACAGCCAGGCACCTCGTCAGATACTACCAAGATGAAGTTGAACAAGCACTCGGGCAAGGAGGGCGCCCTTTCGCCACCCCCGCCTCCCTACGTTCCATCTCCACCCCCGTCTGGTTACCGCATCCCACTCAACACCTCCGACTCCTCTCCATTTCCTTCCCTGGCATACACAAGAGCCCCGCCCTGCCACGATAGCGACGGCCAAAACCCCATCTTCCTTGGCTCCGCCATCTTCAACAACTCGGTGCACCCGTGCAAGATCGGCCCCACCCTCCACCCGCCCTGCCGCGTCCCCTACGGTGGCTCCGAGATCGAGCACTACGGGCGGTACGACCTCTTGCCGTTTGACAAGGAGACAATGGAGTGGGTGCCCACCAGCCTCGGCCGCATCCCTGCCCACCGCCGCCCCGTGCAGGGCGGGTACGAGGACAGCGGTGCTTATCTCTACCATGCACTGGCGACCGTGCGCGATGCAAAGGTTCCCGGAAAGACGGGCGAACATCTCGTAAGTGCGTCTCTGAATGTCCGCGTGTTATCAAATGATGACTTTGCAGGGGGGATGCAATGTAGCCTTTGACGGAGTGGAGCATATCATCACTCGTGGATACGATATATTGTCAGTCCTGATCCATTGTCTACTCTCAATACCAACTCGATCTGTGTCAGATGCTGGAGATAATCATCACATCAAGCTATGTCATCACAAGTTGAACGATGCCTACAGAAAGGGGGATGTTTATGCATTTTTACACCAACAGCTTACATGTATCGATACTAAATTATTATCACGCCTGTTCCACCGGCTGTGATAAATTTTGCTGTGCACACTAGTCTTTTCAATGACCGACTGGTATACCGGGAGTGGTGAACGCAAGGTGAACGACGAACGTTTGAACCTCCATCACATTCTTTTCAGAGCGCATGAGCACTCGTGGTGACCTTTTCTAGATCAATCTTGGCATCGCCCATCGTCTCTCGGATGAGATTGACAATTCATCTCTCGCCCTCATCCTTGGTAAGATTCAATCTCTCGTGCATTATCTAAAACTCGTAGTCGTGCCTAGCTCCCGTTCAACGGGCAGCCGCAAAGTCAAATTCAACGCAAGTACTGACTCGTTATTAGAGGCTCTCCGCTGTTCGAATTTGGCAACAAGCTGCGGGACCCCTACAAATGCAAGCGTCAAGCACCAAGATGACGAATACCAACAATGAAGACATGAAAGGAACCAATAAAGTTGATCCTTTTGCCCGTACACTGTACCCCCCATCGGAACGCTCTACTGCCGGCGCCGCCGGCGCATAGAACTCGACACTTTTCTAAGCCTTCCCTTTGCTGATTGGAACAGCGCTGCCTGGCCAACCCCTTGCATCGACAACGACGGCAGCTCCATCTATATTGGCTCTGCGATCTCCGACAACTCTGTGCACCCATGCAAGGTTGGGCCACATCTAGAGCCGCCCTGTCGTGTCCCCTATGGGGGCTTCGAAACCAAGCATTACCGGCGCTACACCTTGTTGCCGTTTGATTTCGAAAAGATGGAGTGGGTTCCTAGCAGCCGTGGTCGTATTCCTGCACACCACTGTCCCGTGGAGGGCGGGTACGAGGAGAACGGTGCGACACTCTATCACGCACTAGCCACCGTGTGTGGTATAAGAGTCCCCGGAAAGACGGGTGAACACCTCGTAAGTGACACTCTTCTGAATACTCGCTTGACATCAAACGATCGGTACTCCACAGGGAGAATGTCGTGTAGCCAATGGCAGGTGGGAACATCACTTCAGCAATGGATATCACATATTGTATGTCAAGTTTCGAAATCCCTTATCTGTTTGCCTGGACCAACCCTATATCCGTCAGATGCTGGAAAGATTGAAGTGCACGCTATGTTGCCTGCAACATTGGATGCTCCCCAGCCGGGGTGGAAGGTGACAATGTTAGATAATTGGGAACGGCGGACAGCATTCAACATGCGAGCCTCCAATCTACTCCAACACGGGTTGAAGCACGAGACGGATTATGGAGATCATACATACAATATGGACGCATTCTTGTTTTTACTCGACGTCTTTGGAGCTCACCTACTTCTCTCCTAAAATAAACTCATCCTTGGTATCCTGCAACGTTTCCTGCACGAATTGAAACAGTTGAGTCTCGAACCCGTTCCAAAGACAATAGCGCAATTGGTTGTTGGAGTTCTTATCCTCCAAGTCCGCTATGGTCTCCATCGACGTGAACCAGATAGCCTTAAGATTGGATAGGCTGGCCTCTCTCCAAGGGGTTCCTGACGGTATCAGGCTTATCAGCCCAGTAGTAATCTTCTCCCAAGTGGAACGGTTCCTCGATCCAACCGTCGGGGTAGACGTTTCCACCCAATGATTTATTGACAGGTGTAGACACAACCAATCGTCGGGTGATTGAACATCTCCTGGTAGAACCGAGTGACGAACCGATGGCGAGCGCATCATCCACCCTCCACAGCATTCAAATCACCCCATCGAACTCGCAAACTGCATCCCAGCCGCGAGATGGAGTACCTCGTCTGGCGTCGACGCATCCCCGACCGCCGTATGACGCGCAGACAGGAACGCAAACTCGGAGTTTGTGTAGCGCTCCTGGATGATACGCATGAGGGTGAGCTTGCCGTCGCCCATGAGTCGAATGGCCTCGTCGCGTGCTGTGCACCGTGACAGGCAACGTGGACCCAGCGGTGGGTCTCGGAATGCCTGCACGACACCTTGGGTAGTGGCCGCCTCCCCGGTGACGGTCTCGAATGTGACGTCGGGAGGCATGCCCGTCTCGTTGCGGATCCTCTGGATTTCTCTTTCCACCTCGACGAGCTCGCCCAGCACTCGGCTGCGCCTGACCGATGGCCACAAGTGAAATCGTGTTCGTCGTTTCCAGTAGCATCGCAGACCTTTTTCTGAGCGCTCGCGCGTATGAAGACTCGAGAGAGAAGGTGCATATGAAGAGACATAGAGGTCCATAAAGTCCTTGCTCCCATTTCGGTAGGGACCTACTGGTTCATGACGCTAAAGGTGATGGATTTTATTACAGTCGTGACCGACGACTTGGCGATTTGGGATGGCATGCTGTGCAAGTTCCATCTTGGGAACGACGTCCCTTCCTCCTGCAACGCGAGCGAACAACCACTGAAACGCTCACCTCCCAGCATTATTCGTACTCTTACCCACATTATGGAGATCGAAAGCCTTAGAGAGAAATTTGGACGGTTCCGGATTCTCGTTATCGGCCGGGCCAACGCGGGCAAGACAACCATTCTCAAGAAAATCTGCGACTCTACAGAAGACCCGGAGATCTACGACGATCAGGGAAGAAAAGTGTGGTCTTCTTTCTAGTTTTAATATAGCTAAGCACTAATGGTTTGTGATCAGGTTGATCGTGCACAGATCCAGGAATCTACGGAAGTGCGTGCCAGTCGTAACATTACATCCCATTTCCAGTTTCAGCTAACGTCCCAAGCGCGGAATACACGACATTAAAAATGAAATGGTCTTCCGAAGTAACCCGGACTTTGTATTTCATGACTCGCAGGGAATCGAGGCCGGTGGGATAGAAGAATTCGA